>JAJOOE010059129.1:0-22380 GCA_036250405.1 Solanum raphanifolium
GAATCTAAATTAATTGATGATACCGTCAAAATTTTGATTATTTTGTTATCAATAACTCAACAAAGTCTAGCAAATAGTATGATTTTTTAAATAAAAAAAGTCATCGAAAGAAAGGAATTTGATTGAAGAAGAAGAAAAGCAAAAAAAATGAAGGAGGGATTCAAGTTGACGTGGGGGGGGGGGGGGGGTGAAGGTGGGAGGTGAAGAAGAAGAAAGAAAGAAAATGGAGGGAGGAGGTAGCATGAAAGTGAGGGTGGAACATGAAGTAGAATTTAAAATGAAATCAAAATTAAAGTAATAAAAATAAAATAAGTCAAAAAGTAAGAGAGAAAAAGATAAAGAAAAACTTATAATGAAAAAAAAACAAACTATATTTTAAATTAAATTAACACGTCTCACATAATGATTGATGTGTGATAACACTTGCTTTTTAAAATCTTAAACTAATTGAAATATAATGTAATAATATCAGTTCAAAATTATTTAGATGTGTAATAAAATATACGTATAATTAAAATGTCTTTTTAAAATTTTGGAATAACTTGAGGTGTCACATGTCTTTTATATACGCATATAATAAGGCCATTGGAATTGACTATTCAGAATCAGAGATATCAACCATGTATGTGACCTGACATCAGAGATTCATTGCCATTTTTTGGCTTTCATGATTTTTTTGAGATTCAAGTGATATTTCCGTAGTGCAATTAGTGGTGTGCGGAAATTAAAGCTGTTAATATGGGTTGATCCACTCCATTCGGATTAATCCATACATGTTTTGTAACTTGACGGGCTAGTTTATTTTTTGTGTGGGTCAGAAAATGGTCGGCTCAGTCTATAAGTACGTGGGCTACGAGCTTTGTAGGGCCAGTCCTCTTTTTCTTAAAAGTATATGTTTTATAATTTTTTAAATTAAATTATAATTTAAAAATATTATCATAAATATCAACAAGACAATATTACATGGGATTAGTGTTACTACGTGTTAATCAAATATACAAATAAAATTATCTATATAATATTTATTAAGTTTGATTTCAAGTCAAACATAAATAGCTAAATAGAAATATTAACCTAATTATTTTCCAACGATCATAATAAAACACAAAAACTATGACAATATTAGTAATTCCCTAGAAACTTTAGGAATTTTTTATTTTATGTAGTACATATTTTATAAACATAATTTGTATTTAAATTGTAATATTTCAAATTTTAAACAGATTTTGAGTGCAGACTCTTGTTATTTTTAATCCACTATTTTATTTTTATTTTTTAATTAATTTTTATTGGCCCATGGGCCGGCCCTAACCATTTTCTCAAGCCCCACAAATCGACAGACTAATTCAGGCCGGGCTATATACAGTACTCCAATATATATAGTGGTATTTTGATGGCAACCTACTATCTTAAAGAACCAGTTTTTTTAAGAAACTATGTAAAGAGATAAATTATGAAAAAAACAAATCAATAGAAGTATTTTTATATGTAGAACTTTTTACCTCTTATCTATATGTACTATGTTTGGTCCCTTGCTCACTACCTTCGCATGGTATGCTAGTTATATGGTATGCTAGTTATACCAAATCAATCTAAGTATTGAAAACGTGTACAATTATTTTTGTGTTGCACTGAGATTGTATTATTATTTTTAGAAAAGACAATGATACATGAAGTTATTTCAAATTTTTAAAAACATATGTTAATTATGCAAGTATCTTATTATTCTCTGAATAATCTTGAACTGATATTATTACATTATTTTTTGTCCACCTGACATAGAGAGTGTATGTTCTCTATTAAAGAGTGTGAACAAACTAAAATAACGAATATAATTATATTTTTACAAGTATTTTGTTATAAAATTTATTTTCTTGTTTTTCTTATTATTTTTTCTTTTTTTTTTCTTCTTTCTTCTTCAAAAAATCATTGTCATCTCTGTTGAACCTTCTCACTTTCCATGTCACGTTTTTCCACAACTCTACCTCCCTTTTTTACTACTAATAGTTTGACTCTCTTCAATTTTAAAATTATATCTAAGTACTTTTTTACATTTCAAACAATTTGATAAATCCAATAGATTTCAAGATGATTAGTAGGTATCATTGAGTTTTTTTTATCCGCATTTCAATTAAGCTTTTTAAATTTTCGAGAAATTCGTTGATTCTTTTAAAATCATCATTTCTAATTTTGAAGTTATATGAAAAGAATTTAAATTAATTGATGATACCGTCAAAATTTTGATTATTTTGTTATCAATAACTCAACAAAGTCTAGCAAATAGTACGATTTTTTAAATAAAAAAAAGTCATCGAAAGAAAGGAATTTGATTGAAGAAGAAGAAAAGCAAAAAAAATGAAGGAGGGATTCAAGTTGACGTGGGGGAGTGGGGTGAAGAAGAAGAAAGAAAGAAAATGGAGGAAGGAGGTAGCATGCAAGTGAGGGTGGAACATGAAGTAGAATTTAAAATGAAATCAAAATTAAAATAATAAAAATAAAATAAGTCAAAAAGTAAGATAGAAAAAGATAAAGAAAAACTTATAATGAAAAAAAAAACTATATTTTAAATTAAATTAACACGTCTCACATAATGAATGATGTGTGGTAACACTTGCTTTTTAAAATCTTAAACTAATTGAGACATAATGTAATAATATCAGTTCAAAATTATTTAGATGTGTAATAAAATATACGTATAATTAAAATGTTTTTTTAAAATTTTGGAATAACTTGAGGTGTCACATGTCTTTTATATACGCATATAATAAGGCCATTGGAATTGACTATTCAGAATCAGAGATATCAACCCATGCATGTGACCTACTTACATCAGAGATTCATTGCCATTTTTTGGCTTTCATGATTTTTTGGAGATTCAAGTGATATTTCCGTAGTGCAATTAGTGGTGTGCGGAAATTAAAGCTGTCAATATGGGCTGATCCACTTCATTCGGATTAATTCATACATGTTTTGTAACTTGACGGGCTAGTTTATTTTTTGTGTGGGTCAAAAAATGGTCGGCTCAGTCTATAAGTACGTGGGCTACGAGCTTTGTAGGGCCAGTCCTCTTTTTCTTAAAAGTATATGTTTTATAATTTTTTAAATTAAATTATAATTTAAAAATATTATCATAAATATCAACAAGACAACTGAAATTCTAACTTTTATAAATTCTATAGCCATGGGAGCATTGATTAGCTTAAAAAAACAGAGCTGGGAAACTCCAAAAACGTTGGTTAAATTTTTTAAAAATTACTATGTGAGGTAGAGCTGGGTGGGTTGAATTATTCACGGTTAAGCTCAAATCTCCACCCCATCTGAGCCATTGTCATCCCTAATATCAACTCATTCAAGCCGTAATTCATTTTTATAGAATATTCAATTGAGCTCAATTTAATCTCATATTTTAATTCATTTTAAGACTCTTTATTTGTATTCGTGTAGTGTGTGTTCTCATGTTGAAGGTATGAGTTACTGTCTATTTTATATCTTCTAAGATTTATCTATTTATTTATAACTTGTTTTTTCTAATTTTTGAGTTGAAATTTAAGTTGTGGTTATAAAATTATTGAGATTGAGCGGGGCATGACACAACCTGATTTCTATTTCAATTCATTTTAATATCTCAAGTTTCAACTCAACCCGCTTATTTTACCCCGCTTATTCCCTATCAAACCTTTTTCAAAGTTTATAATCTTAAATTATTTATAACATGATATCAATGTTTTGCTATTTTCTTGCCTATAAAAAAATCCCACACCAAGCACACAGTTAAGGAAAAAAAAAATGGCTTCTCTCTACGCAAATTCTAAGAACACTCTTGTTAATGGCTTGGACAAATTCTCTGATCCTAACTATGTTTCAATTTTCGACACGATGCTTCGTGATGGAGAGCAGGCTCCTGGTGCCTCCATGACGGCTGCACAAAAGATGGACATTGCACGTCAGCTAGTCAAGCTTGGTGTTGATGTAATTGAGGCTGGTTTTCCAGCTTCCTCTGAGATTGAGTTTGAGCTTGTAAAGTGTATAGCACATGAAATTGGTAATGTTAAATTAAATGATCGTCTTATTTAACAAAATGTTATATATATATATATATATATATATTACCATGTGCATATTTATATTATATCTCAACAGATAATAGCGTAGATGAAGACTCTATGGAAGAATCTAGAGTCTTGGAGAGGTTTGGAGAAGATTCTAGAATACTCGAGAAGAATTCATGGAAGTCCTTAGAAATCTCTAGACTTGTACAAAATTCTAAAAGAGGGGCTACTTGTACATATATAGGGAATTGTGTATAATTTTTATTTAAACTTTAACCCCAAAGTGTGTAGTATAAATACAGGGGCATTCATTTGTAAATGAACAAAGCAAGAGCAAGCAATACAAAAACCTCCTTTAAAAACTCTTTTGTGTTTCTCCATTCTCTTAGTGACCTAAGTTTTTCCCGAAATCTTGACTTGCATGATGAGCAAAATAGTGTCATCTCTTCCAAGTGAGAATATTGTCAATGGCAACATCAAGACAATAGTAAAGGTGACACCACCAGGGCCAAGAAAGAAATTGCAACTAGCAGTGATAGAGCCTGGGTTCGGAAGTGGTGTTTCTTCACCTGACTATATATTGGATAATTATTTAAAGACACTTACACAAAGAGTCAAATATCATCTTGGTAATATTTTACTATTCTCCTTCATTTGATCTTCTGTCTTTCATGTAAATTATTATCTAGTTCATAAATTTGACACATAAAAACATTGAATGAAAGCAAACGTAGGGATTCCCTTACGAACGAATGCAATACGTGAAAGGCTTACAGATGTAGTACTAATTTATAATGTGAAAATTAAAGATTAATTTATGAATTATATAATTGATCCTTTTGTCTCTCTAGGTTTTCCAGAGAACATATGTTATGATCACCACGTTGCTTTAGCTCCACTTTTGCAATTTCACTTAAATAATTGTGGTGATCCTTTCACGGAAAACCCTGTGGATTTTCATTCAAAAGATTTTGAAGTGGCTGTTTTGGATTGGTTTGCCAAATTATGGGAAATTGAGAAGGATGAATATTGGGGTTATGTTACTCATGGTGGCACAGAAGGCAATCTTCATGGAATTTGGATAGGGTAAGTATCTACTATCACGATGATAAAAATGATTTTTACCGGCAATAAATATGTACATTAACAAAGAGTATTAAAGTCTTTATCTACACTAGTTAATATATTGTCATTGGATCCAATGTTGTTATAGACTTTAGGAACATTAACAAAAAATATTAATTACCTCTAAAAAAACATATTTAACAGCAATTAAGTTATTACAATATCTATATCTACCATTGTTAGCATTTCCAAATTCCTAAATGGACCTACATTAATGTATTCAAAGGAGGTTAATTGATACATCTTTGTACAAAAACTACACTATATATGTAACCACATGGATAATATTGTGCCCAAAGTCACATCTAACTATCTACTTGAGTCTTGTGTGCTTTGATTAATTTCCCTACATATTATCAAGATGTGTCAATTGCTAATTAAATTAGTGGTCCCAACATGTCTTGTGAGGCATTCATATATAAGTTTGTGCTAGCACATTTATAATAAATTGCAAAAAGAAGATCACCAATTTAGTTCAATAAATTCCGTACTTTATAGCTATTTTGGAATATCAAAATTTGTAGTGAATGGTGACAAATTAGTAATATTAAGAGTTGATATGACAAAAAGTAAAATATAATAATGTTCTTAAGTTTTTAGTTTTTTTAAATTAACTCAATAATATTTTCTTTGTAGGCGAGAGTTACTTCCTAATGGAATCTTATACGCATCAAAAGATTCTCATTATTCAGTCTTCAAAGCTGCAAGATTGTACAAAATAGATTTGGAAATGATCAACACAACAACAAATGGAGAGATGGATTATTCTGATTTGAGAGCAAAATTGCTTCATAACAAGGACAAACCAGCAATTATAAATATTAATATTGGTAAATATTAATATTTATTTCATTCTTTAATTAATTATCTCATTCTCTTAATTAGAACTCTAGCCTAGCCTTTTTCTTAATGGTAGGAACTACATTCAAAGGGGCTATTGATGACATTGATGTTATTCTTCAAACACTTGAAGATTGTGGTTATTCCCATAATAAGTTTTACATCCATTGTGATGCAGCACTAAGTGGACTTATTGTCCCTTTCATTAAAAATGTGAGTTTTCTAACACATGTCCAGCAAACACTTTAAGATATATACTACAATTAAAAGTAAAATTTTGATTGTTTGGAATTCAATTAATTGAAAACAGGTGATTAGCTTTAAGAAGCCAATTGGGAGTGTCACAATTTCAGGTCACAAGTTCTTAGGATGTCCAATTCCTTGTGGAGTTCAAATAACAAGAAAAAGTCACGTCGCTTATCTCTCGAGAAATGTGGAATACATTGCTTCTATGGATGCCACAATTTCTGGAAGTCGAAATGGTTTAACTCCAATTTTGTTGTGGTATAGTTTAAGCTCAAAAAATCAAATTGGGATACAACAAGATGTTAAGAGATGCCTCTACAATGCTAGATATTTGAAAGATCGTCTTCAGCAAGCAAATATCAGTGTCATGCTTAATGAGTTGAGCACTATAGTTGTACTTGAGAGGCCTCTTGATCATGAATTTACTCGTCATTGGCAACTCTCTTGCGTGAGGGATATTGCACATGTTATTGTTATGCCAAGTATCACAAGAGAAACATTAGACGATTTCTTCATTGATTTGGTGCAAAAAAGAAAAATGTGGTACCAAGATGGAAGCGTTAAGCCTCCTTGTGTTGCAGATGATATTGGTGCTCAAAATTGTGCATGCGCTCTTCATAATGGTCAGTATATATTCCTTTAAGGAAACGAACACCCTATCATGATCTAGACGATGAAATCTCAACATGAATTTGCTACAATTGGATGGAATTGTAGGTTCTTTTCATGTTCTTGTTGTATCTTTTCTTTTTTTTTTTTTGTCTATGCTACTTACATTGTGATTTGAAACTAGTTAAGTTGGTTGTATGACGTCCATATGTAGATTGTCTAATCAATCAATAAATAAATTACGGACTTCATGTTAAGTTGTGTTGCTTTTAGGTAATACTCCCTCCGTTGGTCTAGTTTAACTTGACATGAAATTTAAGAAATTAAAGAAGACAACAACTATGGAAATGCATCACTGTCTATGGAGGATTATGAAAGCAAACACAATAACTATGGTGATATTGTTGCCTTCAATCAGAACCTTAGTAATGAGCAATATTACAATCAATTGGTTCACATGATCAAACAAATGTGGATGGAAGAGGCAACAAACACAAGT
Source organism: Solanum raphanifolium (assembly GCA_036250405.1). Lineage (NCBI taxonomy): Eukaryota > Viridiplantae > Streptophyta > Magnoliopsida > Solanales > Solanaceae > Solanum > Solanum raphanifolium. The sequence continues at coordinate 7,369 of JAJOOE010059129.1, forward strand.
GGAGGACTTATAATTAATGTAAATCAATGACTGGTACAATCTTATAACATATTTGCTCATATTTTTCTGTTTTACATCCTACTTAAACAATAGATTCAGGTGCATTCTAACATGTGTCACAATTCAAGCTCTTTCACTTCAAATGGAGGACATATTTGCTTTTTCTATTTTAAATCCTACTACTTAAATAATAAATTTTTATATATAAAAAAAGTGTTAAATTTAACTGTAGACCTCACACGGCAAACAAAATTCATCATTATTGTCTTGTTTGTAACTCTAAAGACAAACTCCAGGAAATCTAACATCATTCTCTCTACTTTCTCTATCAAAATTTACTATTTTCTCTTACTTAAACCAGAAATGGGTATTAGGTCAATGCAATAATAAGAGATTATAGTAAAATTTGTTAGAGAAAGTAGAGAAAATGGTGTTAGGTTTTATGGAGTTCTTTCTTTGGAGCTAACAAAGAAGACAACAATGGTGAATTTTGTTAGTCATGTAGGGTCAATAGTTACATTTAAGTTATCTTTTATAAACATGTTAGGTTTAGGGTAAAACACCAAAATGAACACCTTTTGATGTACATTAAGGACCATTTCAAACAAGTGAAATATATTAAAGATTGAAATGAACACCTTTGTTATACAATAAGGATCATTTCAATCAACTAAAATATATTAAGGACCAAAATAAAGCATTACCCATACATTAAGGATCATTTTGGTTATTTTCTCTTCTCTTTATAAATATCATTATTATCATAACAAAATGAAAACTTGGATTGTTGAAACTGAACAAATGTAGTTTTCAAGGGCAGTAGCGGGGATACCTATATATATTAGGATGTGGTTCAATCGATTCCCTTCGTTGAAAAGTGATAATATTGTGATGTCCAAGCTTAAGATAAGAAGTCACATATCGACAAAACATAGGAGAGATATTGGGTATATATATAAGTAGGTCTTACAAATTAGTGACGCGTTTTAAAGTCGTGCAGGCCTAGGCCTAAAACGCACAATATCACTAGCCGGCAGGTCAATTACAAAAGGTATCAAAGTCACTCATGTGTCATCCTTATCAATGTGAACCAGACTGCAACTGAGTTGAGCCAAATCCCGATAAGGTAGGGCAAACCTCAGTACTGAGTCTAGGCAAATCCCATGAGGTGGGGAAAATCTTAGCGATGACGTTGAGTCCATAGAGGGGGTGTATGTGATACCCCATCTTTAGATTAGAAGTCCCACATAGACAAAACACAGAATATATGTTGGGTATATAAGTAAGGAGGTCTTACCAACTAGTGATGCGTTTTAAAGTCGTGCGAGCCTAGGCCCAAAGCGGACAATATCACTAGTGAGCTAGGCATTTACAAATGGTACCAGAATCACTCATGTGTCAGCCTTGACTATGTGGGCCATATTTCAACTAAGTTTAGGCAAATCTCAATAGGGCAGACCAAACCTCAGTGTTGAGTCTAGTCAAATCTCATTCGGTTGGGCAAACCTCATGTCACGACCCGAGTCTACACCCTGGACGTAGCCGGCACTCAAGAACCATTGTTGGTTCCCAAGCGAACCCTCATCCTGGTTGACTACAAGCGGAAGACTAACTTAAGCATACAAAAGCTTAAAACTGAAATAAAAGTTCATAAAACTTAAATACAAACTTTAAGTCCAAAGAAAACTCTGTATAATAAAATATATATACAACTCGCCATAAAAAGGCAACTTTAGTCTTTAAAACATTTAATAAAATAAATGATACAGACTTCTCAACTATACTGACTATCTTTGAAGCCTCTAACTGATAAAGATGGGAGTCCGGACAAGACCCACGACATCCTAACAACTGATATAACTGAAAGGTAAATGAAATCCTCCGGAAGTAAGGAAGCTCACCATAGCTAACTCAAACTCTCGAATGTATCAACGAAACTCCTGTTGATGATCCTGAATACATGTGTCTGCATCATGAAAAGATGCAGACCAAATGGCTCAGTACGTGGAATGTACGAGCATGTAAGAGGAGTCCTAAAGCATAAACATAAGCTTGAAACTTGATAAAAAGGAAACATACTTACCTCTTCTCAAACTTACTCAACTCAAGGAATACTCAAGGATACTCAAAACTACTCAAACTTACTGAATTTGGAAGTATTCAAGGATATATAAGTTACTCAACTCAGAGATTAGATACTCAACTCAAGGATATGATATTCGACTCAAAAATATGATATTCAACTCTGGATACTCAACTCAGTATGACTGAACTCATTTCAATATAAAGCAATTTAAAACAAGTGCAATATAAAGAGACAAACTGTTTAAAAACATGCTGTCAACTCTGTGTGTATGCAAGGATACAACAAAATTCTGAAATGTATGTAAAAATACAAATAATTGTATATATAAGAATACAATAACTTCTGTGGGAGTTTCTCTAACCAACAACCATCACTTAAGAGCTATAGTGATGATACAACACTTTACCTCACGCTGCCAAGGACCATCCTATACCTTGCCATCAGTATAGGACCTTAACTTAACTTAGTGGATCCACTTGCTTAACTTACGTGATCATCTAAAAAGTATGAACCATTAAATCCCATGTTGGCCACATGGTTCTTATGGAGATTTGAGTTAATATGAACTGACGTCCCCAATTCGGTGCTCAATACTACTCCCAAAATATACTTTAGCTCATATATGTTTTAAACACCTCTTTCTTTAGTTTGAGATAATTGCTCAAAGCTTAGCCCAAAGGCTCTCTTGGAATCGATGTTGCCTTTTCTTGCTCAAATGTGAAAACATTTATAAACTTCTTTGGGAATACTTAGTTCCCTAATTACTTTTGAGAAATGAACTCAACTCTTACTACTTGCTTAACTTGAAACTTTCAGTCTTAAAACGAAGTCAAAACGTTTATAAAAGACTTTACTCTTACTCTTTACTCAACATCAAAGCTTAAGTCTTAAAACAAAGTTTAAACATTTGTAAAAGACTTCTTAAAATATGGTTCATGCCGAATTATGGACATGAACGACTCAATGCAAGGTTTTCAATAACCAAAGATAGAATTCAAATACATGGAACTCAAAAACTTCAATGATACTGCTCATTTCAAGAATGCTCAACTCAGAGGGTTCATGCGGAATTATGAGCATGAACAATTTAAGTCAAGGACTCAAATATACTTCTCATCTCAAGATTATTTGACTTATAGATTTCATGCAGAATTATGGGTATGAACAATTCAACTCAAGGACTTCATGGGTAACATGTAATAGTCCCATGATTAGAACTATAATCTCAGAGGGGATTAGAAACTCAAAACTCAAGACTTAGAACTTGAAGATACTACTCCTCTCAAAAGTACACAACTGATGAAGTTCATGCGGAAGTTATGGGCATGAACGACCCGACTCAAGGGTCAAAATATCAATAAGGAACTCAAGTATACGACACTTCTAATTCTCTTACTTACTACCTCAAGACTTAGTTCAAATCGATGGTTGATCTCAAAGGATTCACAATTGAACTCAATGGCTTTCTTGAACTCTACTCTTAACCCTCTCTTGAATGTGAACTATGAATTCAAGAGTTATGGTTCATGCTATGAAAGATCTCATGATGACAAAATAGACTCATGAATACATTCTCCTCACTCTCATGCTCACTTAATCGAGTCTTGAAACAAGTTACTAGAAGTTGTAGAAGACTCCACAAAAGGACTCAAAGGGACTTACTTAGAATATTCGAAAGAATTCTCAATAACTTAACTCTCAACTCTACCTTGAATTTGAATTATGAATTCAAGGTGATGATCATATTAGGAATGATTTTAGGTGTTTAGAAGTAGCTCAGATTAGTTAGAATCGAAAAGGAGTGAAGGTGCACTTTAAACGAACTCAAACGGGGAAACCGACGACAAACTGGATGGGGTAAGTGACCCTGGCGTTATGGGTGGCGCGGGGCACCAACCCATAGACTTCAAAGGTGGGTTTGGGGAGCTTTGGCTGGCGCATCGCGCCAGTCCCCAACCCAGAAAATCGATGAATTTTCCTTGCTCGTTTTCTCTCCCTAACTCGTCTAGAATCGAACGGTTTCTTCCCCAATCACTTAGAATTGATTACTTAACATAAGTACACTCTAATCTACTCAATAAATCCCTTGAAACACTCACTTTGATCTCAAAAATCATCCAAAACCCAACACAACAAGATTTAGAATGAACTTCAAGAACATCTATCTAGAACTCATCAAGAACTTTAATCCTTCACCTTTAAGAACGAAATTGCGCTGAAAATAACATGATTGGCGTGTGGGTGAACAAACCCAACACTATGGAAGCTTACATACCTCTTAGGGATCAAACCCATGACGAAAATCCGCAACAAAACGCAAGAATCTCGACGAACGCTTGATCCTCTCCTCTTTTCTCCTCTTTTCTCTTCTTTTCTCTTCTTGAACTCTCAACTAAAACCCTAGGCTAATTTTAGGATTATAAAACTGAACCTAATCAGATTATACCCCTAAATTATTAATGAATTAAATCTGATTGGGTAAGGAAAAGACCAAAATACCCCTCAGTATTTCTGGCTAACTTTTCTTACCTGGACAGCCTAACTTCAAAGTGCCATATCTCACTCATCTGACCTTGAAACTTACCAAACTCGGTGGCGTTGGAAAGATAATTCAAAGATATTCCCTACGGTATCTGGTAGCACACCTAATCATCCTGATCTAGGAGTTATGGTCGTTTGAAGGCGATCCAAAACTCATACTTAGCTTAATTTGTAAAATTTCAGATTTTGCTATTTCCAAATTAATTCTTTTTGGAACTCAAAGTGCTACATCTAGTGACCTTAACACTTGAGAAATTTTTAATTCCTTGGTAAAATCTCACTCACTACAAAGAATGATTCGAGTCTTAGTTCGAAAAATTTTCTGGGGTGTTACAATATCTCCCCCTTAGGATCATTCGTCCTCGAATAACGACTGGACTGGGTAGAGAATGGGGTTACTCTTACTAAGGTCTGGGTCTAATGGTATGCTCTTACTATATTCAAGCTTAACCCATATCCTAAAGTTCGGATTAGATACCTCTCTATAGGAAATCTCACCCCAAACTATTACTCTTTACCACCACATTCAAGCTTTGTACTCGAACAACTCCATGAACTCCTACTAACCAACTCCTTCAGATCCAACTAAGGGCTCTCATTTAACTATTTCTCTTAGTAAAACCTAATCCTCTTCTTCCTCATTGTTAATAACCTTAGATGGAATTATCACACCATCACTAACACGATAAGAACATCAACCTCCTCTTTCTAACATCACTACATTACTAAAAGGACCTCCGAATGGATATCTCTCATACTCTTTGGAACTCATAACTATCTTACTCTCAAACACTTGACTAGATTTCTCATCTCGACATCTCCCCCTTAGGTCTAAAGCTGACGCTTGAAAGATATGGACCTATTCCATTATCTCTAACTGGTGTACATCCTCTTAATGCTCTTTTTACTCTTGTGACTTAGCCACACTTCACTGCCCCTATCTAAAGTTAGGGTCTCTCACCTGTACCACTCATATTCATTGGATCTAACATTTCAATTCCTTACATATTCTATGCCAAGTCTACAAGATCAAATCTCAAGACTAACATCATCACCCTCATGGTTCCACTCTTTGGATCATGACATTCGTCTCAAATTCAAGCTTAATGTTTGTTACTAAACCCGAATATCAATACGATTGCTCGTCTACTATACTATACCTCATTACTTAATCAGTTCTATAACATCCTGTACATCATGACCCTATCAAACATATCATAAGCCTAGTTTATATCTATCCCTTCATGAATACTCTGTGCTTCTGTTCAACACATACACTTGGTCATTACCTACACAATGAAACTTCATCGCAAACTCCTTTCTAGCTAAAACACACTCTACCTTCTATGATGCAATCTTCACAACTCATCACTTCTTAGTCTACCCATAAGGGAAAACTCCTCATCAATAACTTACTGGGTGCATGACTATAATAACATAGCTTGCCTCATCACTATCTCCCTTTCTAAGATTACTAAACCTCTGCATACTTTCCTTTAACTCTGGGCTCTTTCACTACTACTACTCATGATCTCGTAACTCATGTTACCTTTTGGGGTGGAAATATTATCCAAGCTCTAAACATACTTCTTAAAAAGGATCTCAGATGAAACAACGCTTAAGGAAAAGAGTACAACTAGCTTTTAGCTCAAATGCACGATTCATATGAATATGAGGGCATTACTCTAAAACTGAACACTTAACTTACTCTTGGACTTTTCTTAAGCCCCTCTGGAGTCTCATGACTTCCTCAAAACTCTTGCTAAGAGCAACTCATCGACAAAGAACTGACTCTGCTTTTCAACCACCTCTAGTATGATGGGTAGTCGAATGATTTTGAGAAACACACGAGTTAGAATAAGTCTCTATGACATAGCTCTATTGCACGATTAAGAGTATGAAAGAAGGGAAACTTTTCTTAAATATCTGCAGTCCGTCATTTATAGAAGTGGGGACCTCACAACCATAAACAAGATCTTACTGACACGGCTTCATAGACATCCTAGGACACTTGAACCTTGTGCTCTGATACCAAGTTTGTCACGACCCGAGTCTACACCCTGGACGTGGCCGGCACTCAAGAACCATTGTTGGTTCCCAATCGAACCCTCATCCTGGCTGACTACAAGCGGAAGACTAACTTTAGCATACAAAAGCTTAAAACTGAAATAAAAGTTCATAAAACTTAAATACAAACTTTAAGTCCAAAGAAAACGCTATATAATAAAATATATATACAACTCGCCATAAAAAGACAACTTTAGTCTTTAAAACATTTAATAAAATAAATGATACAGACTTCTCAACTATATTGACTATCTATGAAGCCTCTAACTGATAAAGATGGAAGTCGGGACAAGACCCACAGCATCCTAACAATTGATATAACTGAAAGTTAAATGAAATCCTCCGAAAGCAAGGACGCTCACCATAGCTAACTTGAACTCTCGAATGTATCAACGAAACTCATGTTGATGATCCTGAATACATGTGTCTACATCATGAAAAGATGCAGGACAAATAGCTCAGTACGTGGAATGTACGAGCATGTAAGAGGAATTCTAAAGCATAAACATAAACTTGAAGCTTGATAAAAAGGAAACATACTTACCTCTTCTCAAACTTACTCAACTAAAGGAATACTCACACGCTTAGGAGTCCGACTAATGGATTCCACAGAAGGAGGGGTAGTGGTGATGAATGGGGCTGAATCATCATTAGTGTCAAAAGTAAAAGAGAAGTAGGACCAAGATCCCATTTTGCTTGAAATAAAGGCAAATGTTCATCAGCAGAAAGTTATGGCTTTTGAACAAGGGGGAGATGGTGTATTAAGGTATCAAAGTAGATTGTATGTACCAATAATGGATGGACTCCAAGAGAGGATCATGGAGGAAGCTCATAGCTCCAGATATTCCATTCATCCGAGTTCCACAAAGATGCATTGAGATTTGAGAGAAGTCTATTAGTGGAGTAGTATGAAGAAGGGAATTGCTGAATTTGTTGCTAAGTGCCCGAATTGCCAACAAGTTAAAGTAGAGCATCAAAGGCCCGGTGGTTTGGCCCAGAATATAGAACTTTCGGAATAGAAGTGGGAGATAATTAATATGGACTTCATCATAGGTTTACCAAGGTCTCGCAGGCAGCACGATTCTATTTGGGTGATTGTCGATAGAATGACAAAATCAGCCCACGTTTTGCCGGTAAAGACTACCTATTCAGCAGGAGATTATGCTAAATTGTATCTTCAAGAGGTGGTAAGACTTCATGGGGTTCCGGTATCCATTATTTCAGACAAAGGTGCGCAGTTTACTACACAGTTTTGAAGTCATTCCAAAAAGGCTTGGGTTCAAAGGTGAACTTAAGTACTGCCTTTCATCCTCAGACAGATGGACAAGCAGAGTGCACTATTCAGACCTTAGAGGATATGTTGAGGGCTTGTGTGATTGACTTCAAAAGTAATTGGGATGATCACTTACCTCTCATCGAATTTTCTTACAACAATAATTACCACTCAAGCATCCAAATGGCTCTTTATGAAGCTCTTTATGGAAGAAGATGCAGATCTCCTATTGGATGGTTTGAAGTTGGTGAAGCAGGGTTGATAGGACCATATTTAGTTCATCAAGCTATGGAAAAGGTGAAAGTGATTCAATAGAGGTTGAAAACGGCACAGAGTCGTCAAAAATCCTACACTGATGTTAGGAGAAGGGAGTTAGAGTTTGAAGTAAATGATTGGGTGTATTTGAAAGTTTCACCTATGAAGAATGTTCTGAGATTTGTTAAGAAGGGGAAACTTAGTCCCCGGTATAGTGGCCCTTATAGAATATCGAAAAGGGTAGGTAATGTAGCTTATGAGTTGAAGCTACCACAAGAGCTAGTCGCGGTTCATCCGGTGTTTCACATCTCTATGTTGAAGAAGTGCATGAGCGATCCATCATTGATCATACCAACCGAAGATATTGCGATCAAGGATAACTTGTCTTATGAGGAAATTCCTGTTCTAATTCTAGATCGTCAAGTTCGCAAGTTGAGAACAAAAGAGGTAGCGTCAGTCAAAGTTCTTTGGAGGACTCAGTTTGTTGAGGAAGCTACTTGGGAAGCTGAGGAGGACATGAAGAAGAGATATCCACATCTATTTGAATCCGGAGAAGTTTCAAATTAAGGTACTAATCCTTTTCTTGGTATTTATTTATAAGTTGGCATGTTGTTTTTGCAATTGCTTGTTGGGTGCTTGAACTGAATGGTTGATGTTACACCCTTAGCCTAGTAAAAGTAATCTCATTCGAGGACAAATGTTCCCAAGGGGAAATATTGTAACTTCTCGCAAATCGAAATAACTAGTAAGAAGTTAAAGAATTGGAAATAGCCATTTTTGGAAAGAATATAAAATCTGGAAAATTTGTTAAGTTGGATTTATGGTCAACTTCAAATGACCATAAGTCCTAGCTCAGGATGATTTAGGTGTAGTTCCAGATATTGTAGGTAATATCGTGGAATAATCTTTCCAACGCCGCCGAGTTTGCGCGATTCCGAGTTCGTATGAGTGAGATATGCTCTTTGAAAGTTGGGTTGTTCGAATAAGAAAAGTCCAATCCGGATTTTGGAACGGGATTTTAGTGTTTTCCTTACCCAATGGTTTTAATTCATTTTTAGGAGTTTAATTGGGGTAAAGTCAGATTTTAGTCAGTTTAGAAAATTTGAAGTTCACTCTAGGGCTTGGAGAAAAGAGAAAAGAGGAGAAGGAGAAGAGAAAAATCAAGAATCGTCAAGAATGTTCGAGTTTAGCTTGTGGATTTCGTCAAGGGGTGATCCCTACGAGGTATGTGAGATCACATAGCGTTGGGTTAGTTCACCCACACGCCAATCATGATTCAATTCAGCAAAGTTTATTAGATTCGAAAGTAAATCCTTTGAATTCTTGATGAACTTCGTTTGAATCCTTGTGGGTTGTATTGTTGGAGTTTTCTTGAGATTGATTCATGTTTTTAGTTGTGTTTTCGAGTAGACTCTGATGTATATTGAGGTTATAAATGATTCTAAGTGTTTGGGGAAAGAACCAATTGAGTTTAGAGGGTTTAGAGATGAAAAATGGAGAAGAAAAGTCGTCAAACACCTGGGGATAGGGGTGGGGCATCGCGCCAAGCAGCGCACCCCAAAAGGGTCTCTGAATCTTCAGTCTTGGGGCGCCATACCAGCCAGCGTGCCCCAGACCAGTCCCTGAATGTTGAGGGTTGGCGCCCAGCGCCTCTCAGAGCGCCAGGGAGCCAGTTCTCTGCATTCGTTCCCCATCTTTTCGTACTTGTTCCTTAGTAATGTACCTATATTTCTTAGTTGATTCCAATACTCTTAGGTACATCTAAACATAATGAAATTATCCATAAACATGAGAACATGAGCCTTGAATCCATACTTCAATTCAAGGAAAGTTAAGAATCAACCTTAGAAGTTAAGAAGCAAGTCAAAGAGAAGTTAAGTTTTCAAAAGTCTTTCACAAACGTTTTATCTTTGTTTTAAGACCTAAGTTTTGAGTTAAGCAAAGAGTAAAGAGTTGAGTCCATTTCTCCAAAAGTTATAAGGGAACTAAGTATTCCCAAGAGTTTAAAAATGTTTTCACATTTTAACAAGAAAGGGAAACACTGATTTCCAAGAGAGCTTTTAAGCTTAGTTTTGAGTAATTATCTTAAACCAAAGAAAGAAGTTTGTTTTAAAAACATATGAGCTAAGTATATTTTGGGAGTAGTATAGAGCACTGATATGGAGATGCAAGTTCATATTAACTCAAGTCTCCATAAAACCATGTAGCCATCATGGGTGATAAAAGATCATACTTTTTAGATGACTCCTTAAGATGCTTTTAGCATAGACTAGTGGATCCACTTAGTTAAAGAGTCCTATATGAGGGCAAAGTATAGGACAGTTCTGGCAGCATGGGCAAGATGATGTATCACCACTTAGGCTCATAGTGGTGGTTGTCGGTTAAAGAATCTCCCACATATACTATATTACTTTATTATACAAGTATCGTTGAGTTTGTTATTGCATTTCTTTAACAAACCAAGTTTCTTTCTACTGTTTTAAAAGCTTTCTGTATATTGCATGTGTTTTATTGCTGTATATTGAGTTAAGTTATTCAGGAGTTGAGTAAAGCCAAGGTAAGTGTCTCTTTCAGATTCTTTTCAAACTTAAGTTATGTTTAGCATTCCAACTCGCATACTCATACATTCAATGTACTGATGCCAGTTGGCCTGCATCGTCTTTTGATGCAGACACAGGTAACCAGGATCAGCATCCAGCGCATCGTTGATCCAATTGAGCACTCAGAGTCTGGTGGTGAGCCTCCTTGCTTTTCGGAGGATCCCTTTTATTGCTTTGATTAGTTAGTTCATTAGAATGTCGTGGATCTTGTCCCAACATCCATCTAAGTTGTTAGAGGCTTCATAGATAGACAATCAGTTAGTCATTTGTCTTTACCTTGTTATTGACTTATGTTCAGATTTGAGTTGCCACTTTGGCTAAATTAAATGTTTATTTCTAAAACATTATGAGTTTAGTTTGAGATAGTTGAGTTATCTTGCATTTGAGTTTTTTTCTTAATGCTTAAAGTCTTCCGCTGAGTAAGTATGCCAGGCCAAGGGTTCTCTTGGGGCCAGCAATGGTTCTCGAGTGCCAGCCACGTCCAAGGTGTAGGCTCGGGGAGTGACATTTAGCCCCAAACGTATTTGGGAAAAGCTTGACAAATGTTGTTTGGAGATACAACTTAACACTAATTGGCAAATATATTTGCCAAATATATATCCCAATTTTTTAAAGACTAGAAAAAACTAGTATTTGGATCAAGTTCTAATATCTGAAAATTTTAAAAAATTAGAAAATTACCCCAAGCTTTTATATTTTATAAAAAAAACCACCTATCCTTTATTAATTTCAACTAATATTTATATACCAAATTACTTCATTAATAATTAATAATTATTCCTCTCTGCTATTTATATAGAACGTGGCAAAAAAGAACAATTCATTTTTAACGGGTTATAATTCATATGTTGAATCAGTAACAAGTTTGAGTATGCAATTAATATATTGTTCTTGCCCATATTGTTATTTTATTATTGCCGATTGTTATCAATTATGTTATAAGGTTATTTTTTAACGGAACATGCTCATTATAAAATGACAATAAAAACTTAAAGGTGTTTTTAATCATTTTTATAACTTATGAATATATATCTTTTTTTGTAAATAGTAAATATTTCTCCCAAAATTTACAGCCAAACACATGGTAAAACTTTAGCCAAAAAATATTTGTCAAGAATATTTTAAAATTTGATTCAAACATGACTTAATCATGTGTAATGAAATGTGGTGCACAAATCAAGTAGCAATATATACCTCATAATAATATATATTATCTATATGTACTATGTTTGTCAGATCTGATGACTCTCTTTATTATATTGTCGGAAAAGTTATTGGAATCATTGATATTTTTGTATGCACAAGTAATTACAGACATAAAATTTAAACTCCATGATAGTAACATGACATTTCTTAAGCCTCTGTGGTCCCTCTGTCTCATTTATGTGGTATTTTTTTGGATTTTGAGATTCAAATAAATTTATCTTTGATCGTTAATTTTTCATGTATTTTTCAATTATTTTGAATTGTCAATTATTGTGACTCATACCACTTTTTACTTAGTTTACAAATATATAAATTTCATTTAAAAAAATGAAGATTCCACGCACAAATTTTCGATCAAACTTAAACTGTTTGACTCTAAAAAAACGAAAAGTGTCACATAAAAATTGAGACAGAGAGAGTACCATTTTTAACTTATAACTTTTGATTTATTTTTTTTGGGTAAGATATTTATATATAATGGTCCCTTGTGCTAGTTGTACCAAATGAATTCTATTTGTGGCATTGGTGAAAGAACTTCAATTATTTTTCTGTGGCACTGAGATTGAATTATTTTTCTGCGGTTTCTTCTCACATTTAAGCATATAATAAGGCTATTGGAAACAAAAATATTTTGTACATATATAGAAGGAAAATAAATTTTATAGGCTAATTCTATTAATTGAAAAAATATTTTTGTCATATAATTAGTACATTTATTTCAGGTCATGTGCTTTAGACGTTCAATCAAAAAAAATATTTTAAATATTATATTAATAATCTCTTTCCTCTCAAATTATGTATCGTAGTTTATAAAATAATTATTTTTATTTTTTTGTTTCATTTTGGATGTTCAAGATTAAATTAATTATGTTTCTTCTATTTTAGTTTTAGTTGTAATTGTTTTTGAAGATTATAAATACCTCAATAGAGTAGGTAGGTATTTAATGAAGAGAGCTTATATCCTTAAAATATAAATAAAGATAAAACACAAAAACTACCTCTAATTAATATTGAAATTTACAAAAAAAAAAACTATTAAAATTATAATAATTCAAAATTATATTAAAATTTGATTAATTCTCAAAATTTCACATGTATTGCATAATTAGAATTGTGTGAGTAACATATATTATTTGAAAATTATGTAAATAGTACTAAGAATTCAATCAACTCTTGAAATTTCATATGTACTGGATAATTGAGATTGAGTGAGTAATATATATTATTTGAAAATTACGTTAAAAGTTCTATAATATCACAATAATTAACAACTTATGATATTTGAAAAACATATTAAAATGTGATTAACTCTCAAAATTTCACATGTGCTACATAAATTTGAACAAGAAAAGTAACATATATTATTTAAAAATTATATTTAAAATATTATAAATTACCTACATAAATTGAGACAAACGAAGTAGCAAATATTGGATCCGTGCTTGCATAGGCTCATTGTGTCTAGTGCATATAATAAGGCCATTGGAATTGACTATTCAGAGTCAGAGATATCGACCATGCATGTGACCTGACATCAGAGATTCATTGCCATTTTTTGGCTTTTATGATTTTTTGGAGATTCAAGTCAATGGTTGACAGAAAAAAGATCAACTAAATTGGTGATATTTCCGTAGTGCAATTAGTGGTGTGCAAAATTTAAATTGAATTGATAAAATTGTTATTGATTTATTGTTATTGAGTTGTTAAGTTAATGAATTTTTTAATGATTTTATAAAAAAATATATTATTGAATTATCGGTTTAATTTTGATTTTTAATATTGGGTTATTGGTTGGATCAATAACTCATTAAGAAGGTGGTGATTAACTTTGAAGTTTCATTTTTACCCTTAATAAAATGATATACAATTACATAAATATTTAAAGATTATTTTAGACCACAAATTATCTTGCTTTTTTTAAAAACATCATGTCAAATCTAACGGTGCCACATAAAATGAAACATAAGGAATGCTAGGCATGCTCATAATGCACGCTTAATCATAATTAGGGGTGTGAAAAAATTCAATCGACCAATAAATCAAATTGATAAAAATGCTATTGATATATTGCTATTGAGTTGTTACGTTAACGAATTTTTAATGGTTTTATAAAAAAATCAAATTATTGGTTTAGTTTTGATTTTTAATATTGAGTTATTGGTTCAATCGATAACTCATTAAGAAGGTGGTGATTAACTTTGAAATTCCATTTTTATCCTTAACGAAATGATTTACAATTATATAAATACCTAAAGATTGTTCAAGACCATAAATTTCAAAAATATCTTGCTTTTTTTAAAATTCCATGTCAAATCTAACGGTTTCACATGAAACATAAGGAATGCTAGGCATTTTCACAATAAACAATCATAATTGCATGAAATGTGATGCACAAATTGAGTAACAATATCTCTCTCATAATTCTGCTTGCTAACATATTTTACTTATTTAAAAAAATTAGAGTTAATTTTTCATATGATCACTTAATTAACATTTAATATTTTAGAAAGTTATTTTTTAATTAAAAAAATTGGAATAACATGAAAATATGATTATCTAAGATAATAACTATTAATTGAGTGATTACACGAGAAATTAATCCTATCTTATATTTGGTTAAATACTAATTGAAATTATGCATATATATACGCCGATAGAGGAGTATAGTAAGCTTAAACTGCAGCCACATATGCATATATATAAGCCATCGTCGGTGCTAATACTTTTTCTCATGAAAGTGGATCCCTATTGTTAGATAGGTTACAGAAATTTCTCGATCTAATTTAGTAATTAATTATCTTTTTTTTCTTCATTTTTTATCATTATGAAACTTATGAGAATTTGGACTTCAAATACGTATATCTGACGCTTTTTGATTATATGGAGTTAAAATTAAGTGTAATTTGTTATAAATAGATCGTATCCAAGTAATTCGCTTGTATATGACTCTCTCTGTTGGCCTCTCTCCGATCTCATTCGCAACT
>JAJOOE010059130.1:0-17837 GCA_036250405.1 Solanum raphanifolium
ACTATTTAATAGTGTATTTTAAATGTATATATGTGCCCACATGGACACATTACTATTTATAGTTTTGCATTATTTTTTATGTCCACGTGGGCAAATATATATGTTTAAAATACGGTATTAAATAGTCTAGGGAGGTAATAGGTCCTCATGAAAGTTTAGTATCGCAACAGCAAATCCGACCAAAGTTGGGGTATTTTTCAGGCCGTTATCCCTTAATTTTATAGGCGAAATTCAAAATACATTTTGTTGTTATTACATTGCTGTTAAAAGGTCTATTAGTGACAAATGATGGGCCTTCACTGGCTAAAACAAAGGTCATTGAATCTATGAACTAGTACATTTCTTAGGAAGATTTAGCAGCCATTGATATTGTCGGTACACAATAGCTAGAGCTTTTAGTGGCAATTCAATTGGATTTAGTTGCAATAAAAAGAGACACAAAAGGCGTTGACTCAACCATTTTGAGATGACTTTAGTGACCATTATGATTGTCGCTATACAATAATCATTAAAATAAGTCCCTTTTAGTGGCAATTTATTTCAAATTAGCGGCAATTTAATTTGACGCTAAAAGGGTAGATTGATCCATTTTGGTAATGGATTTAGCGGCTCTTATAATTGTTGCTAACCAATTGCCGTTAAAGCTTGCGACCTTTAGCGGCAATAAGAATTATCTTTACCAGCATTTTCCTGAATGGACGCTAAAGCCTTTAGCGACCCCATGAACAATGGCAAAAGTCTAATGGTTGGTATATGTTATAGCGACAATTACTATTGCCGCTAAAAGCATTTTTAATTGCCGTCAAAGATCTATTTTGTAGTAGTGAATTATTAGAAATACAAGACAACGAATCAGAAATTTCATGAAATCCCCCGCTCTTCGTGGGTGCCCTCACTGTCGAGGAATATGTACTAGGGTGTATGTGCAACTCATTTAGATCATGAGCTGGCACAAAAGCAAGGAAACTACCTTTACAATATCAATGATCAGTACTTGTGAATGGGATAGGATGGAAAAAGGAACTTCATTTTTTCTTTTCAAACTTAAAATTCTATAACATCAAGAAGATGAGAAGATTTCAAATCAAATATGGAAAATAATGGTGTTCTTTTAATAACACTAGCAAAAAATCTAGTGTGATTAGCATGTATCCAGGATACTAGATATATGTATCAGATGTGATGCATCCTAGATACTCGAGTGAGATAAGAGAGTGCCGAGTGAGATGGAAGGGAGGAGAGGGTACAAGATTTGTCATGTATCCTAGATACACATGAATTCACAGAGATAGAGTGTATCTAAAACAAATTAACCTACTTTGGAATCCATGTATTTCGAGATACATGTATCTGGACGTACCAAAATTTGATAAGATTTGTAATATTACAACATACCGTTCCTTTAAGTAATTAGCTCATACACTAAAGAGATTTCTGTAAGTTACCCTTAAATAAATAGTTTTGGCCCATGGGCCGACCCCGGCCCATCCCTGATCAAGCCTCAAGGGCCAAGGGCTTATATGGGTTGGGCTTATAAGCACTAGTTTTAAATGAGCTTGAAAAATCCTATCCCAATCCTACAGTTGCTTGGCTTACTGGTTGTTCATTTTTCCTTTACCTTATTGCTTAGAATGTGCTTTCGTATATCAACACCAATATAATTTTGACTTTCGATATTTATGACAATTTTGTTCACTATATTTAATTTTGTAACGGTGAGTTGTCATGTTCCTCTTTAAGTACATTTTGTTGGGTATATAGCAAGTGTTAATGGGAAGTGGAGGGAAGATGAAAAGAGAGGAACTTGAAAAATTCTCTTATGCTTTACTAAAAAGGCATTTCTCCATCATTGGTGGTGGAAAGAAAAATAGAAGTATTTAAATAGAGAAAACTTATATTAGTTGTTAAAAGGGTTGGAAAGAGGGACCCCCTTCGCGCCGCCGTCGTCGTCGCTCGATCGGCTTCGGCTTCGAAAAATGATCGATCGAGAGATTATTTTTTGGACAAAGTTTGTTTTAATTATTTCATTAATTAAATTAAATGGCCAAAACATTTTAATTATTTAAATAATTAGCCGAAACGTCCCGACCCGATTCGGATTTGCGCAACCCATTTTATTTAAAACACTTTCCCATTTATTTGAATGTCCCGCCATTGGAGATGACTGTTCTGAAAGGTTGCAACTTTCAAGAACATCCATGACCATTTGAAAGGTTGCAAACTTTCATGAATGGTCGTGTGGTTTCTGAAAGGTTGCAACTTTTCGAAACCAGTGCTTGTTGGCTATAAATACCAGTGATTCTTCAGACTTTTCACTTACGAAATTTCTGACTTCTTCTTTTGCACAAATTTTATTCGTGTACTTTACTGCCATTGAGTGGCTCGCTGACACCATTGTTTTGGGTATCAATACACCGGTGATTAAGATCGTTCTATCATGGGAAGATATATTCCAATTCAAATCTCGGATACTAGAGGGGAATAATTTCCTTAAGAGGACACCGTGCATTCAGTGGGCTCAATTTTCTTTCCATTCTGTTTCGTTCGTGTGTTACAAATTCTGGTACGTTTTATAGCAATTAATTTTTTTTATTAATTAATTTCTGTTCTTTACTACATGATTTAAACTTTGCAAATTTATTGTTTCTGCAAAGTTCCTTGTTATCAGTAGTATTATTTAGAATACAGATTGAGTAACAATCTTAAGAAAGTTACATTTTTTTGTTAATCTGTGTTTCTGGTGGAGACAAAAACCTTCGTGGTTTTATACTCCTATCAAGTTTGCAATTTAAATTATTGCTTACTGAATCAGTTGTATCAATTTTTGTCTATCAGAAATGACAATTGGCAATGCTACGACTTCGGTGGTTGTTGTTGCACTAACCCGAACTGATGTACCACCAGCAGAGAAATTGAAAAAATTTTCTGGTGCAAATTTCAAAGGATGACAAGAACAAGTATTTTTCTGGCTTACCACTCTTGGTCTACAGAAATTTACCAATGAAAAAACTCCAGTGCATGCTGTTGATATGACAAACAGAGAAAAGTTCATGGTTATTGAAGTATTGAAACAGGCAAACTTCCAATGTAAGGGATAAATTTTAAGTGCTTTAGAGGATGACTTATATATTGGCTAAAGTGCAATGACAACTTCAAAAGAATTGTGGAATGCACTTGAGAAGAACTATAAGACAGAAGATGCATGCTTGAAAAAGTTTATGGTCGCAAAGTTTTTAGACTATAAAATGTCAGATAGTAAAACTGTTGGATCATAAGTGTAGGAACTTCAACTTGTTTTCCGTGATCTGATTGTTGAGGATATGGTAGTTAATGAACCTTTTCAAGTGGCTGCAATGATCGATAAGATACCTCCTTCGTGGAATGACTTCAAGAATTATTTAAAGCACAAACACAAGGAAATGAAGCTTGAAGATCTTGTGATTCGGCTCAAGATCGAGGAAGATATCAAGACCGCCGAAAGAAGTCTCGTGGGAATTCGACAATAATGGGAGTTAATATTGTTGAAGAAGCTCCTACCAAAGGCAAGAAGAGAAAGAAGTCCAATGGACAGAAGTCAGAACAGGCGAAGAAATTTAAGGTAACTGTTACAACTGTGGTAAGGCTGGTCACAAGTCTTCTGACTGTCGTACTCCAAGAAAGGACAAGGACAAAGGCAAAAGTCAAGCAAACATCGTGGAAGAGATGGAAGATGTAGATGACCTCTGTGCAATGATCTCGAAGTGCAACTTAGTTGGAAATCCCAAGGAGTGGTTTCTCTACTCAGGTGCCACTCGACATATTTGCTCTACAAAAGAAGCCTTTGCAACGTATACTCCTGCTGAATTCAATGAAGATTTATTCATGGGGAACACAACAATGACAAGGATTGCATGAACTGGAAAAGTAATGTTGAAAATGACATTCGACAAGGTGTTAACTTTGAACAATGTTCTGCACGTTCCTACTACTAGGAAGAATTTAGTTTCTGCTGCACTGCTCGTTAAGAACGAATTTAAGTGTGTCCTAGTTAGTGACAAAGCTGTAATAAGTGAGAATGAGATATTCTTAGGAAAGAGCTACCTTATTGAGGGCCTGTTCAGACTAAATGTAATGGTTGTTGACAATATTAATAAGAATTTTGCTTCTGTTTACTTATTGGAGTCAAATGATTTATGGCATGCCCATTTAGGACATGTAAATTACAAAGCCTTGTGAAAATTGATTACTTTAGAGGTATTGCCTGACTTCAAATGTGATGAATCGAAATGTGAAATTTGTGTGGAATGTAATTTTGTTAAACATCCTTATAAGTCTGCTGACAGGAATTCAAAACCTTTAGACTTAATTCACACAGATATATACGATATGAAGTCAATACCATCTCGCGGTGGGAAAAAATATTTTATAACTTTTATTGACGATTGCACTCGATTTTGTTATGTATATTTGCTTAATAGTAAAGATGAAGCAATTGATGCATTTAAGCATTACAAAAATAAAGTGGAGAATCAATTGAATCTAAAGATAAAAATGATTCAGAGTGATAGGGGTGGATAATACGAATATCCTTTTGCAGAGATATGTTTGGAATATTGTATTATTCATCAAACTACTGCACCTTATACACCACAATCAAATGGATTGGCGGAACGAAAGAACAGAACATTAAAGGAAATGATGAATGCCTTGATAATCAGTTCTGGTTCACCACGAAACCTGCGAGGGAAAGCCATCCTTACGACTAACAAGATACTCAATAGGGTACCCCATAGCAAAACACAATCGATTCCATATGAGTTATGGAAAGGAAGGAAACCCAACTTAAAATATTTCAAAGTGTAGGGGTGTTTAGCCAAGGTAGAGGTTTCTTTAGCCAAGAGGGTGAAAATTGGACCTAAATCAACGGATTGTGTATTTATTGGATATGTTGTGAACAGTAAGACTTGTCGATTTTTGTTTCACAAATCTGATAATCCTGAAATTCATGTTAATACGGTAATTGAGTCAGATAATGCTGAGTTCTTTGAATACATTTATCCATATAAAACTGAATGTGAGTCGACAAGTGAAACACCTAAATGACCATGAGAAGAATCAATGGAAAATACACTACCTAACGAGGATCCTAGGCGTAGTAGTCATCAACAGAAATCCATTTCTTTCGGACCAGATTTTGTGGCATTCTTTCTTGAAAATGAGCTTCAAACATTTAAAGCATCGATGTCTTTGTCTGAGTCAACTTATTGAAAAGAAGTAGTCAATAGTGAGATTGAATCAATTTTAAGTAACCATACTTGGGAAGTGACTGATCTTCCTCTAGAAAATAAACCTTTAGAATCAATGGAAAATACACAACCTAACGAGGATCCTAGGCGTAGTAGTCATCAACGGAAATCCACTTCTTTCGGACCAGATTTTTTGGCATTCTTGCTTGAAAATGAGCTTCAAACATTTAAAGCATCGATGTCTTTGTCTGAGTCAACTTATTGAAAAGAAGTAGTCAATAGTGAGATCGAATCAATTTTAAGTAACCATACTTGGGAATTGGCTGATCTTCCTCTAGGAAATAAACCTTTAGGATCAAAGTGGATCTTTAAAAGGAAAATGAAAGTCTGTGGGACTATTGACAAATATAAGGCTAGACTTGTAGTCAAAGGATACAGACAAAAAGAAAGTCTAGACTACTTTGATACATACTCTCCAGTAACAAGGATAACATCAATTAGGATGTTAATAGCACTAGCGGCAGTGCATGATCTTAAAATCCACCAAATGGATGTTAAGACAGTCTTCTTAAATGGAGAGTTGGAGGAAGAAATTTACATGGAACAACCTGAAGGGTTTGTAGTTCCTGGTAAAGAAGAGAAAATGTGCAGACTTGTTAAGTCACTTTATGGGCTCAAACAAGCACCCAAACAATGTATGCAAATGAATTCAAGATTAACGAATGTGATAAGTGTGTTTACATTAAAAATGTTCGGAATCATGAAGTCATTGTTTTCTTGTATGTTGATGACATGTTAATAATGAGTAAAGATATTGACGATATAAATGCTACTAAGTGCATGTTGTCCATCAAGTTCAATATGAAGGACTTAGGAGTTGTTGATTTGATCTTAGGGATAAGGATTCTCAAAACTCCTCGAGGACTAGCATTATCTCAATCTCATTATATTGAAAGAGTATTGAACAATTTCAAGTACTTGAATTTCAACGATGTCAAAACTTCAATTGATATAAGCTTTACATTTCAAAAGAATGAAGGTGAAAGTGACTCTCAATTGGAATATGCAGAGTGTTGGAAAGTTTGATGTATATTATGAATTGTACACGACGAGATATAACATGTGCTATAAGTAAGCTGAGTCGGTTCACTAGTAATCCTAATCAAACTCACTGGATGGCAATGAAACGTGTGTTAGGATATCTGAAACATACACAACACTATGCTTTGCATTATAATAAATATCATGCCGTGATTGAGGGATATAGTGATACAAATTGGATCATCGGTTAAATGAAGTAAAATCTACAAGTGGTTATATGTTTGCACTTGGTGGAGGAGCAGTCTCTTGGAAATCATCCAAACAGACATGTATCGCTCGCTCCACAATGAAATCTGAATTTATTCCCTTAGATAAAGCCGGTGAAGAAGCTGGATGACTCCGGAATTTCTTAAGGATATTCTATTCTGGCCCAAACCGGTGGGACCTATATGCATACATTGTGATAGTCAAGCAGCAATAGGTAGGGCAGGGAGCATCATGTACAACGGAAAGTCTCGTCATATACGACGGAGACATAATACCATAAGACAACTGCTCTCTAGTGGGATTATCACAATTGACTATGTGAAGTCAAGCGATAATGTGTCAGGTCCACTAACGAAAGGCCTACTGAGAGAGGCAGTTGAAATATCATCAAAGGGAATGGGTTTACGACTTAGGACAAGTCATCATGGCGGTAACTCTATCTAGAAGACTGGAGATCCCAAGAGCTAGATTCATGGAGAAAAATAAAGTTCTGACTGACAGTTCGACATTGTCAATCAACTCAATCTATTCTCACGATGAACACAATGTTCAGGAATGAGGTTAAAACATTAAGGCTTATTAATGAGTTAATAAAGCTTAAAGTTTTTAATAATTTGCTAAGTTTGGTAGACTTGACCAAATAGTGTATCTACGCGATGATACAGTTAGAAATCACCTATGTGAGTGTGAAGTGTAAGCCGCTTCAAAGAGAATTGTTGTCAAAAGCCTATTCTCTATACAATCATGAAACCAGGAGGTGTTCATGGCTAAAACAAATACAATCGTAAGAACCATAAATGGTAAAGGGTTAATTGTGTGGCATATGGTTGTCTAGGTATACAACAAAGCTCGATGATTGACCGAGTTTATCCGACATATGTTCACTATGAAAAGTTCAACGGGAAATCTACTTATCCAGATGCAATTGATCCTTGCTTGTAAAATACACACTTGTTCGTGCATTCCTTCATGTTATAATCATTCCCCATTCATGTGGGGGATTGTTGGGTATATAACAAGAGTTAATGGGAAATGGAGGGAAGATGAAAAGAGAGGAACTTGAAAAGTTCTCTTATGCATTAGTAAAAAGGCATTTCTCCCTCATTGGTGGTGGAAAGAAAAATAGAAGTATTTAAATAGATAAACACTTCTATTAGTTGTTAAAAGGGTTGGAAAGAGGGACTCCCCTCGCGCCGTCGTCATCGTTACTAGCTCAACTACGGCTTCGACTTCGGCTTCAGCTTTGGAAAATGATCGAGAGAGAGATTATTTTTTGGACAAAGTTTGTTTTAATTATTTAGTTAAATATTTATTTAATAAATTAAATTAAATGGCCAAAACATTTTAATTATTTAAATAATTAGTCGAAACGTCCTGACCCGACTCGGATCCTCGTGACCCTTTTTTTAAAAGTACTTTCCTGTTTTATTTGAATTTCCCGCCATTGGAGATGATTGTTCTGAAAGGTTGCAACTTTCAGAAACAGCCATGACCATTTGAAAGGTTGCAAACTTTCATGAATGGTTGTGTGGTTTCTGAAAGGTTGCAACCTTTCGGAACCAGTGCTTCTTGGCTATGAATACTAGTGATTCTTCATAATTTTCACTTACAAAATTTCTGACTTCTTCTTCTTCTGCACAAATTTTATTCGTGTACTTTACTGTCGTTGAGTGACTCGCTGAAACCAGGATTTTGGGTATCAATACACTGGTGATTAAGATCGTTCTATCATGGGAGGATATATTCCAATTCAAACCTCGAATAATAGAGGGGAATAATTTCCTTAAGGATATATTCCAATTCAATCTTCTGACTTCTTCTTTTCTGCACAAATTTTAATTTAGACGTCTGGACAAATATTTGCACTAATGTTATATTGAATTATATTAGTAAAATTTTATTACTCATAAAAAAAATTTGCTTTAGAAAAGTGTGCAGAAGAATTTTCAACTATAATTGGTTTATTTTCTTTCAATAGAAGTATGTGGTTGGTAAGCCATTTCTGAGGAAAGTAGACAAGTCATTCTGTGCTTCCAAATTGTTTGAAGGTCATGTCAAGCTCAGGATCTATCAACATAATATATAAAAATAATTTAAGAAAAACCAACATAAAATATTAATAATTTAAGAATTAATTATGAGAAATTTACTTTAAAGTCCAACATCCATATGACATAGAGGAACTTTAAAAAATAATGATATTTGAACTTTAATTATCAGTCACAATGATAGTTTGGCAAATTATCAAATATAGTAATAATTTACTTAAAAGAATTTGTGATACAGTGTATCGATTCACCTTATGTTTGTGTATTATTTTTCTCTATACTTGTTCGCTTTGTATCAACATGAACAGTTACAAAATGAATTGCTAATCATGTAGAGCTCATATTCCTTCAGAAACTCCTGCATATGTTAATCATGTAAGTAAGTGTGCAATCATTACAATACTCAAATTAAAACAAAATAATTATTATTAAGAATATCCTCGAAAGTCGAAACGTAAGGCACATGTGGGTAAATCGTGGTAAATGGGCATATAAGTACGTCCAAGATCAGAGCATTTGGTAATGGGATAAAAAACAAGTTATTTAGTTTTTGTATAGCTTATGTGATATTTGGTAGATATATATGAAATAATTTATTAATGTATAAAATTAATGTGACATTTCATTGACAATTAGAAACCTGTAAAAGTTATAAGGAAATCTATTTATTATTTTACAAGATAAAAGATGGAATAACTAATACATGTATAATTAGGGGTATGCAAAAATCGAACCGATCGATAAAGCGAACTGAAAAAATGCTATTGGTTTACTGTTATTATGTTAATAGGTTTTTAATGGTATTTTCTTAAGAAAAAATATCGGGTTATTGGCTCAATTTTGATTTTTTAATATTGGGTAAACCGATAACTCAATAAGACGGTAATATTTACTACTTTACTCCTACATAAATATTAAATATTAATCTCAGTATCTTACTCGTTGCTGCCTTTGGCCTTTAGTCTTCAATTCACACATCACAGTGACTTTGAGTTTATAACTTCACATTATACAAAACATCAAAACCTAAAGTAAGAACCTTAGTCCTCTTAATTTCTTTTTTTGTTGCACTTGTATAGTTCTTTTCATATTAGTTATTACTATTTCTATTTTATGAGTGGTTTGTAAAGTTACATTATTGCCTTGTCGCGTCAAATTATTGGAGAAGTCGTTTATTTATTTTATAAGTAATTTCTTATTGGTTAAATCGAAAATCAAATCGTTAAGAATCAAAATCAATAAAAAAATATCTTATTGATTTGATTACTGGTTTAACATATTTAAAAATCGAAAATCAATAAATCAAACTGAACAGATCGATGATAAATAAATAACTAACACATACATAAAATAAAATATATAAATTCATTAATAAGTAATCCCTATATTATTAATACTACGTAACTCTGACCAGCTACCTAACGACCCCTAATTGCTTGTGTACGCATTGCATAGAGAAAAGAGTGATTCAAGACAAAAGATAAACAATCAATGATTCCTTGTAGACTTAAAACATTGCTATAGTCTTTGCCTTTGGAATATTAGTTGGTGATAAAAGTCCAAAGGGTCAACGTCGTACGTGGAAATTTTAGTATAGTCCCTCTTCTCGGGTATTTACAAAATTAGAAAAATCAAATAATTCCAATCTCTCCGGTTCCTCTAGGGCGGTCTTAAATTTCTTACACGTGTCCCTTTTTAAACTTGAGGAACAATATTTATTTAGTTAACTAAAAACTTTAAAGGGGCGGCCGATAACAAATTATTTCAGAATCAGTTATTCCAGGACTGTTATCTCATCTTCAATATGAAATAAAAATAATATTTACAGTCCCAAGATAACTATTTTTTAAATAAGTTATCTTGTGATTTTATCTTAATACTTATGAGATAAATTCATTCTAAAATTAATTATGATATTAGTTATTCCTTATCGTTCGTATCAAACAATTGTTTAGGTCTTTCTACTTATATATATATATAAAAAGCTTTAGTTACTCAATAACCTATGACATATTCTCCAAAACCATGCAGCATAAGAAAATTGTTATGTTTTTTTCTTTTTTCATGTGTCTGCTTTTAATCTTGAGATCAGCCACAGCCCAAAGCACCAACAACAATACAAATTCTACTACAATCACAAAAGCTGATACCATCACAAAACCAGGATGTCAAAAACAGTGTGGAAACCTAACAGTTCCATATCCATTTGGAATTGGGTCAGGTTGTGCCTTAGACCCCATGTTTGAGATCGAATGCAACGTCACAACACCCTTCATAGGTAATAACTTTCAAGTCTACCACATCTCTGACTCAGAAATGCGTATATCTAATTCTGTAGCTCGGAGTTGTTACTCATCCGAAGGAACACGTTTACTCCCAGATAATCCTGCATCGATGGATTTAAGACCAACATACCCTTACAGTATCTCAAACGTTAACAAATTCACTGTCGTTGGTTGTGATGATGGTTCTGTACTAAATGATTTTTACGTCATTACTGGTTGTGGCTCTCTCTGCAGTCATAATTCTAGTGATGCTGTTAATGAAGGAACATGTAAGAAAGAAAATGGTTGTTGTCAAATAGATATAACAAAGGGGATGAAATCCTTCGAAATAACAATGATTACCATGTATAACCACACAGGAGTTTGGTCTTTCAATCCATGTGGCTACGCGTTCCTTGGTGAGGCCAATAGCTTTCAATTTCAGGGATTGACGGATCTAAATGATGCGAATTTTGTAGAGAGGATTAACCATAATGTTCCTATCGTGCTAGATTGGACCATCGGAAATCTTACTTGTGTTCAAGCAAAGAAAAGCAAAGATTATGCTTGCCTCGATAATAGCCAGTGTGTTGATTCCGACCCTAACATTGGTGGATATCGGTGCAAGTGTAACCCGGGATATGAAGGCAATCCATACATCAATCCGGGCTGCCAAGGTAATTGACTTGATGTCCTAATTACTTTTATTACTAAGCTAGAAAGTGATTTTTTTTATTTTTTTTTTGTTTTATTAAAGAGAAACAAAGTATAAGAAGAAGTGATTTAATAGGTTGGGTGGTAGGAGAGAAACTGAAATTTCTAGGTCATTAAAATTAAAAGTTTTTTAAAGACAAGAATTCTCATGAGTCAATTCAGGTTACATACCAACCCAATTTTTAATGGATTGAAATGAGTTGAAGTAATGAATGAGCGGATCGATGACCCGCCCAAACCTAAACGGATTGGACGAGTTGAATTTGATTTTACCACCTTTACATGCGACAATAGGGTTTTCCCTATTTCTTACTCCACTATCACTACTCACTAGAAATAAAAAGTAGTACCTTATCTGCCTGATTGAGGTGTGGACCTACCACATTGGACGTGAATTTTACTCAATGGACAAGTCCAGTCAGATACGAACTGATGTAAAATGAATTAAATGAGAATGAATAGTATATTTGACTCAATCAGTAATTGATAAGGATAAAAATGGGTAAACTCCTTACTATTTTTTCCTTTTAGGGTATGTTTGGTATGAAAGAAAATATTTTCATATTTTTCTGATGTAAAAGAAGTTTTGAGAAATATTTTTTTCACTTTAGGTATGAAAGTCATTTTTCTTAAATTAGAGGAATATAAGTCCATTTTTAAAAACACCTAAATCAATCAAAATGAGAAAATTGATAGAAAAAAAAATCAAAAACATTTTCTTCATACCAAACACACACTTAATTAAAATGCATGTATTAACTTT
Source organism: Solanum raphanifolium (assembly GCA_036250405.1). NCBI lineage: Eukaryota > Viridiplantae > Streptophyta > Magnoliopsida > Solanales > Solanaceae > Solanum > Solanum raphanifolium. Next base: position 12,323 of record JAJOOE010059130.1, read on the forward strand.
GTGTATTACTAGTACCTTGTTTGATACTCTTTTTCAATCTATGTATAACTAATGCTTGCATTAGTTATACACTCTATTGTGTATTAAAGTGTGCATTGCTAATATCATGGATTTCTAGGTATTAGCAATGCAATGGTTTTAATGCATGCATTAATATGATAAAAGACTCAATTGCCCCTCTAAACCTTTTTTACATCTTTTCCACCGTAAAAGTGAAGGGTATCTTTGTAAATAATTTTTTTAATGCAATACATACTATTTTTAATGCATCAAATCAAACAACACATTAAAATAATCTATGTATAATTAATGCAAGCATAACTAATACATGCATTACTAATACAAACATTACTAATACACTCTATTTAATATTATTCTTATACTCTACTAAACGAGCAGTGCAATTTGTGGATACCCATGACTCATGAGTTATCTGTTTTCTATATTTTATAAGAGCTAATATACGTGTTCATCCATATTTGACCACTTTAAATGATTGGATAGTCAACCATTTAAAATACATTGGGTCGAGCTGATAACCATGAAATTTACCCATTTTGTCACCCCTATTCACCCATCACTAACGCATTGATCATTCACTCTCTCCAAAATTAATACTCCCTCCGTCTTATTTTAAATTTTCCCCTTTACTCTTTTCATGCTCATTATGAATAATAATATATATAAGGTATACTTTATTAAATTATTTATATTTGTTAGATATTTTTTGAAAATTGAGTTTATTAAAAAGAAAATACTTTTTAATGCAAATTAAAGGGTATAGTTGGGTCTATTGTCAAGTTTAACCTTGAATTCCTAAAATGTCAATTATTTTTAGATTACTCCGTCCGTCCAATAGTATTCATAGTTTGACCATGATCTTTAAGAAATTACTCACCTTTATAAAGTAAGAAATGTTTTCACTACATTACCATTAGTTTAATATTAGTATCAATTTAATGTAGTTTTTTTTGGCCATGTAAAAGCTCATCGATCTAAATAAAGATAAATTTGAAAAGAAAAAATAATATTTTTTTATTATTTATGGAACTATTTACTTTAGATTGAATGCAAAGCTAAAAACACTATATAATTGAATGTGAATCTAAAAACACAACTTCCTCCATCCCAGTCCTAGTTTATATCACTCACTTTCTTTTTTAGTCAGTCTAAAAAAGAACAACATATTTCTACATTTAGTAAGAATTTAATTTTAAAATGTTCATTTTACACTTATTTTAATTCACAAGTTCCAAAAGTTATCCTTTTTTTCTTAAATTTCGTGCTGAGTTAAACTAAGTCATATAGATTGAAACGGTGAAAATATTTCTTAAAGATAACTTTAAGAGATGAAAGTCATCATAGATCATTTTTCAAAGAGCTCTAACTTTGATTAGGCAAAGAAACAACTTCAGTGAAAAACATGTTTCTCTCAGTAAGTTCACCCCAATTAGCTAACTTGTTAGCCATCATATTGCCTTCTTTAAGGCAATGTTGGAATATATAGTTCCCATTAAAATTAAAGTGCTATATTTGTTGAAGAATTTTCATGACTTTCCCAGAGGGATTGAGTTCCTTGTTGATCATGTTGATGATGATTTGAGAATCAGATTCGATAATGACTTGATGGAAGTTATTGTACGAGCACCATCACATCCGTTATTGTTCTGAGATAATGATCATTAACTAGATTAGCTAGTGAACCTATGTAAAAAGATAAGATATAAAGGCAAAGCGCGAGGGATTAATGTGGTATATTTCTCTGTTTTGCATGTTAGATATTGATGAATGTCTTCATTCGAGTACCAATATGTGTGAAGACAAATGCACAAACACGCCAGGGAATTACAGTTGTTCTTGTTCAGAAGGATTCAGTAGTGATGGTCGTGTTTGTATTGCACCAAACTCAAACTATGAGTTCCCATGGATCAAGTTTTCTATTGGTATGTTTCTCAAAAATTGAACTTAGCTTGTTTATTGAAGTGATTAAAGGAATTCATCTCCTTTAAATTTTTGTTGTTATAAACACAGGTATGGGAGTCGGCTTTATATCCCTCGTGGTTGGGACAATTTTGCTCTATTTTTGTATCAAGAAACGAAAACTCATTAAAAATAGGGAAAAGTTCTTCCAACAAAATGGTGGTTTACTCTTGAAACAACAAATCTCTTCTATAAAGGGTGGTGTGGAAGCAACCAAAATATTTACAGCTGACGAGTTGAAGAAGGCTACGAATAACTATGCCAGTGATAGAATTCTTGGTCGTGGTGGAAATGGAATTGTCTATAAAGGTATTCTACCTGATAATCGCATAGTTGCAATTAAAAAATCTAAGTTTGTGGATGAGAATCAAGTTGAACAGTTCATCAATGAGGTACTTATTCTTACTCAAGTTAACCATAGAAATGTAGTGAGACTCTTCGGGTGTTGTTTGGAAGATGAAGTGCCTTTACTGGTTTATGAATACGTTTCTCATGGAACTCTTTACGAGCATATCCACAACCAAAATGGAGTCCCATGGTTATCTTTGCAAAATCGATTGAGAATTGCTTCAGAGACAGCAAGTTCACTTGCTTACCTTCATTCATCTGCATCCATGCCAATAATTCATAGAGACGTCAAATCCACTAATATATTATTGGATGATGTTTATACAGCAAAAGTGGCGGATTTTGGAGCTTCAAGATTAGTCCCTCTTGACCAAACACATGTTGCTACATTGGTTCAAGGAACATTAGGGTACTTAGATCCTGAATATTTCCACACAGGTGAATTGACAAATAAAAGTGACGTTTATAGTTTTGGAGTAGTTCTTGCCGAACTTTTAACAGGGATGACACCTATTTTGAGGGATACAAGTGACAAGTACAAATGTTTGGTGGAGCATTTCATCTCGTCGATGAACAAGAATAACATATTTGAAATTCTTGATCATAGAGTTGTAAGAGAAGGAGGTGTTGAGCAACTTCAAAAGATAGCTGAGCTCATTAAGGGTTGCCTTCAGTTGCACGGGGAAGATAGGCCTACGATGAAGGAAGTGGCTATGGAACTTGAGAGTTTAAGAAAGTTCACTAGCCCATGGACTAATGAACACGGACATGAAGATCATAATGAAGTTGAATTAAAAGATCGGTATATAATTCCAATTGATTCTAATACAGGTATCGACAACTTCTCTGGACAATATCCCGGCTCCTACACAAATAACATCTTTTCTGGACAATATAGTTCGGATATATCTTCATTACTACCCAATAGAAATATCCCGCGGTGATCCAAAATAAAATATTAATATGATAATTAGTGACAATATAATTTTTTGTGTTTTGTAAGTTTCTTTTCTGGCTATCTTTCTTTCATATTGAATGTATGTTGTTATGTATTTTACTTGCTTTTGAATTTAATAATCAATATATTGTTCATTGTATTAGTGACAAGAGTTGAAGTAAGTAGATGTTTGTTGTGATTCTAAATTGTCACATAATTTCTATAAGATTATTCCTTAGTTGACAAGTTGAAACCAACACACGTGGTTCATATCCAATGCTCAAACCGAAAAAATAAAAAATGGTTATTTAACTTTTAGTATAGGGTTAAATTTATTTTTCATGTGCTTTGTTCTACTATGAAATATTGGGTTCTTCGTCAAGATGTATTGTCACAATTTTTTTGTGCAACAAGCCTTCTTAACCAAATTGCTTAACAAGTTGTAGAAGTTGCTACACCATATATGTTAAGCCTATGAAGTTGATAAGGCCACCACTTCCTGCCTCTTTGTCACGCCCCGAGCCTACACCCTGGGCGAGACCGGCACTCAGAGACCATTGCTGGCCCCAAGCGAACCCTTGACCTGGCTTTCTTAACTCAGCGGAAACCTAACTCAACAGAATAACTCAATACAATGAAAGGTCATAAAACAACCCAACTGATAAAATCTGGCCAAAAAGGCAACTCGAGTCTCAAAATAGAATATTATATATATACATAGACGAGAGACTCAAAACTATCTGACTGACTGTCTATGAAGCCTCTATAATACTGAGATGGATGTTGGGACAGACTCCGCAACATCCTAATAAAACAAAACTAAGAACACAAAATCACAGAGTCCTCCGGAAGGCAAGGAGGCTCACCACTGACGCTGGAGTGCTCAGCTGGATTAACGACGTGCTGGATGCTGATCCGGGGTACCTGTGGCTGCATCATAACAAAATGCAGGACAACTGGCATCAGTATATGGAATGTACGAGTATGCGAGCTGGAAAGCTAAACCACAACTCAAGCATGAAAGGAGTACAAGTAAACACTTACCTTGGCTCTATTCGACTCACAAATAACCGAACTCAATATATAAAGCAATAAGACACATGCAATATATAAATAGCTTGTAAAACAGTGTAAACAACTTAGTTCGTTAAGGATAAAACGATAACAAACTCAACTTTACTTATATGAAAGTAATATAACTTTAGTGGGAGATTTTTTAACCGACAACCACCACTATGAGCCCTAGTGATGATACAACGTTTAACTCACGTTGCCCAAGGACCATCCTATACCTTGCCGTGATATAGGACCTTACTTAACTTAGTGGATCCACTAGCTTAACTTACGTGATCATCTAAAAAGTATGACCCGTTAAATCCCATGTTTGGCTACATGGTTCTTATGGAGAGTTGAGTTAAATATGAACTCGTGTCCCCAATTCGGTGCTCAAGACTACTCCCAAAATATACTTTGGCTCATAAGTTTTAAAAACAAACTTCTTTCTTTGGTTTGAGATAATTACTCAAGCTTAGACCAAAGGCTCTTTTGGAATGAATGTTCCCTTTTCTTTGCTCAAATGTAAAAACATTTAGAAACTTCTTTGGGAATACATAGTTCCCTAATAACTTTTGAGATGAACTCAACTTTATACTCTTGACTTAACGTGAAACTCTATACTCTTTACTTAACTTGAAACTCTAAACTCTTTACTTGACTTGAAACTTGAGCCTTAAAACGAAGTTAAAACGTTTAATAAAGACTCTTGAACAACTTTGAAAACTTGCTATGACTTGCTTCTTAACTTCTAAGCTTGACTCTTAACTTCACTTGACTTGGAAACTAACTCTCCTTGAATTGGACTTATGGATTCAAGGTGTTTGATCACATGTTATGGGTGAGTTATTGACCTTTAGACGTACCTTGGAGTATTGGAAACAACTAGAAACATAGGTACAATACCAAGGAACATGCATGAAAAAGTGGGGAATGAATGGGAAAGGTTGGCGTCCTTGGCGCTCTGAGAGGCGCGGGGCGCCAGACCACAAAGTTCAGAGGGGCAGTTGGGGCGCACTGCTAGGCGCGCCGCCCCAAGGGATGGACTTCAGAGTCCCTTTTGGGGCGCGCTGGCAGGCGCGACGCGCCATCCCTTTCCCCAGAAAACTCAACTTTTCTCCTTCATTTTTCCAACTCTAAACCTCCTTAACTTCAATGGTTCCAGCCCCAAACACTTAGAATCATGAAACCCCTCAA
>JAJOOE010059131.1:0-26921 GCA_036250405.1 Solanum raphanifolium
AGTGGGGAATGAATGGGAAAGGTTGGCGTCCTTGGCGCTCTGAGAGGCGCGGGGCGCCAGACCACAAAGTTCAGAGGGGCAGTTGGGGCGCACTGCTAGGCGCGCCGCCCCAAGGGATGGACTTCAAAGTCCCTTTTGGGGCGCGCTGGCAGGCGCGACGCGCCATCCCTTTCCCCAGAAAACTCAACTTTTCTCCTTCATTTTTCCAACTCTAAACCTCCTTAACTTCAATGGTTCCAGCCCCAAACACTTAGAATCATGAAACCCCTCAACATATAATAGATTTCAACTGACAAACACAACCAGAAACATGTCCCAGATCAATAAGGAACTTCAACAACAAACCCACAGCTTCAACAACCAAAAACTTCAACAACACAAACAATCTTTTGTCGGAATTAAAACAAGTTTGGCGTGTGGGGGAAAGAACCAACCCAACACTATGATCTCACATACCTTAATAGGGGTCACCCCTAACGATATCCACGACGATCTTTGACGAAACCTTGCTTGATCTTCTCTTTCTCCTTTTCTTCTCCTCTTCACTCACAAACCCTTACTCTAACTCTTTTTAAAAAGGGAAAAACTGATATAAAATCAGTCTAACACTTCAATATAACCCAAAATAAATGGCTAGGGAAAAGACCAAAATACCCTTACAAAAATCGGGTTAACTGCCCTGCCAACAGCCCAACTTCCAAAGGGCATAACTCACTCATACGAACTCGGAATCGAGCAAACTCAGTGGCGTTGGAAATATCATTCCACAAGCTTCGCAAACATAATTGGAACTACACGTAACTCATACTGAGCTAGGAGTTATGACTGCTCAAAATTGGCCAAAAACTCACTTTTCCCCATACTCAACCAAATTTTCCAGATATTTAAATTCCTTCCAAAAATGACTATTTCCAATTCTAAACCTCTTCATATTTATTTCAAATTGCCAGATGTTACACTCTTTGAAATTGCTCCAAATCCAAAATCAAACAAGAAATCAAGCGTCTCTTTTTGTCATCAATGTTGCATGCGTAGTCACTATTAGTAAAACCAGTTAATGTGAAATTTATTATTTTAGAATATCAAATTAAATTTCAAGCTCCGTTATCCCAACGATATATCTCAGTATTCTCTTTGCAGCTCCAAGGTGAAGCTCTCTTTGATTGTGCATAAATCTAGATACGGCGTAAACTGAGAAAGAAATGTATGATCTTGTATGATACAAGTAGTTCAAACCACAAACCATACTCTAAACTAAGTTGTATTTAACCATCATCACGACACGACTTCTCATTAAAATTCATCGGAGTAGCATCAGTTTTATAATTAACCATATTAATTTTTTTCCCAAACGATTTGTTGCATAATTTCTTTGTGAAAAAAATATGCCATCACTTCCCTATTTCACCTCAAGACAAAGGAAATAATGTAGTGATCAGAACCATGCATTTCACAAATCTTTATCATGCAACCTTTAAATTCAATGACGATAGATTCACTCAAACCCATATTTTATCATATTGTCAACGTAAAGACATACCCGCAAAAAAATCATTTTAACTTCTCGTTTTACATCAAGATTAGGTTCATTCTTACTTCTTTCAAAATCATCTTCGTGGAAATAAGAGTCAATCTTGAAGTATCATGCCTACAAGGCTTTAATTTATTTAAGCCATAAAGTGCATTTTTAACTTGTAAATCTTATCTTCTTTGATATGAACTACAAAACCTTCAGGCTGTGATACATAAACTTTCTCTTCCAAATCACCATTTCAAAACGACAAATTTAATATCAAATTGGTACACTGGTCAATTTAAATTAGCAGGCAAGGCTAATAAATTTTTCACAATTTCAAAGCTAGCAAAAGGAGAAAAAGTTTCATTGAAGTTGATATATACCTTGTTGTTGGGAATAAACTTTTGTGGCGAGCCTTTGCCTTGTGTTTTTGGATGTTGCCATCTACATGATACTTTATTCTGAGCACCCATTTGAGCCCAATATCTTTCTTTCCTTCTAGAAAATTAACCACTCATCTTTCATAGCTTTGCATCATTTATCCTCTTTCTTAGAAATTTCAAAGAAAATAGAATCCGAAACAAGTAAAGCAAAAGTACATATTGTCAACATATTTGGAATTTGATTTTTTATCCTTTGTTAATCTTCTTAATAGAATTGGCTCAGTTGAAAATTCTTTCAGTATTGGAAACGTTTCTGGTGCATGAATTGATGGACCTTTCAGAAAAGGATCTGTTATATATATGCTCTTGATTAATAATAGCATCATAAGGCAATAACTGAATAGTTGAACTTTCACTCTCAGGAATAAAGTTCCAGCTTTCGTTTTCATTAAACACAATATTTTTACTGGCTATAATTTTGTCATTCACTGGATTGTATAGCTTATAAATCTTGAATTGTGTGATATATTCAATAAAGATACATTTTTCATCAAGCTTATGTCGACCTTGTAAATTTATCAAAGCATAAATTATATACATGTAAGAAGTTTATCTTGGACTTGTTAGTTGTTACCTCTCCAAGCTTCATTTGGTGTTTGGTTTAAAACTGTCTTGGTGGGCAAAATATTCAGCAAATAGACACCAGTAGAAACAACTTCATCGCAAAAACAGTACGGTACATCTCCAAGTTCCATCATGTTTTTGCTCATCTCGACAACTATGTGATTATTTCGTTTGGCTATACCTTTCTGTAATGATGTATGAGGTTGTGGGCCTAAATGATGGTTTGAATTCATTCTAAGGTGTAGAAAATCCATGTTTATGAGGACTTTAGGGTGTAAGACCTTGACTTAATCTTAAGAATGTTTATTCTTGATACATTTATCATAATTCACTAGTATAACCATGGAATTTATAGTTCTAGGTGAATTATTAGTGGAAAACCCTAGAATTGGTGGAAAAATCATTTGGTTGACCTAGGATTTGAGATTTAAGTCATATATGCAAACCCTAGGATTTGCATATTATCTTGATATATTTAAGTCATTTGTGATTGATTTTGCATTATAGTATTATTTTAGACCAAGAATAAGCTGAAGTTTCACACAAGGAGTCAAGGTTCGCGATCAGACTTCTACAACAGTTTCTTGGCTCCCAGGTAGGCTAGGTTTTATTAATAAAGTAGTTAGACATGTTTTCTACTGCATGGTATTTTGTAGATTGATGTTATACCTAGGCCTTCCGGCATGGAGTCTGGATAGTTAAATATTGTTGTTTATTGTTGTTAGGGCGAAAAAAGGTAATGACTAGGGGTAGTTCTTTAGTTCTTGATTGTTAATCTTGTTCTTCCTTTATTGGGATGATTTGGTGTTAATGGTAAGGTTATGTGTTTATAAAATTGCTGGGTTATAACCATTTCTGGAACTTGTGGTAATCAAGAGGAGCTAATTAAACGAAAAGAGTATCGATTCGTGATACTAGGGAGGTATTTGCGGGGGATAAATGAATGTGTGTACTCATAATAGGACTTAGTATTGAGCCATTGATACATATATGATGGTTTGTGTTGTCCAACACACACACGCACACAGTACACACGCATAGACACATAGACACACAAACACACACGCATAGACACAGAAACATACGCAGATACATGCACACGCACACACACACATATATATATGCATGTATACTGCCTAGTAGTATTATTTGTGCAATGCATGGGAGAGAAACATATGAAATGACATCATGTAGTTAATCTCATGTATTAAACTTGTGATTCTGACTTGTGGTTTTCAAGTGGTCTTGCTCATTTGGCTATGTGATTGTGCATGATTGTTTATGACTATTTGTTGGATCAGGTACCATGCTGGTACAAGATATATAGTTGGCTCGAATACCACGCTTGGTATGATTATATATGGTTAGCTCGGATACCACGCCTAATATAATTATATAAGGTTGACTCGGATATCGTACCTGGTATAAATATACATAGTTAGTTCAGATACCACGCCTGATATGATTATATATAGTTGGCTCGGATATCTAGCTTAATATGACATTTAAAACTTTGGTTTGGGTTTCATGAGAAGACCATGTATGAGATTGAGGCTCGATGAGAGGACCCTATATTTGCTTTGTGAGCATAAAGAACATGTTGCATGCATTGGTTGATTTCAGGTATTAGTTGATTTCATGATATTGTGACTAGGAGTCTATGTGTTTGTGATTGTTGTTACATGTGGTTGACATATGGTTATGGTATTGCAGGTTGTGCATATAAATAAAAGGTGAGGATTGAGAGTCTAGGCTATATTTACTTGTGATGGTTGAGGTATATTAAGTGTTTATTGGCAATTAAGTCTTTAGGGTTATTATGCATAATTGTTTTAACTATTGGGTTGAGTTTATAGAGACTTAATTCTTTAATGGTTTCTAAACTCTGTTTCTAATTGTCATGATGGGGTTGGTTTAATGAAATGGTGGTTGTTAAGTTAGACAGATGACCGGGGGTTTGGTGTATGGTTAAGTGTTGTGATTGCTCATGGTTGTCTAGTGTTTTTAGAATTTATCTGATAAGGGGATTAAGTTAAGATGATCGAGTTGGCCTAAGGCACCAGTTTCATGTATTTTTTCATAAAGGGCTAAGATAGTAGGTTGGTTAATCAAATTAAGGGTGGACTTTTATTCAGGAATCTTAAGGTGATATATGAAAGGGCTAGACTACATTTTGACATTAGTGGTGGAATTGTATTCAAGAATCTCTATGTGATTACAGGGTTAGATTATGATCTAATATTAAAGTGACATCACAAGTAGGCCGGGAAAGCCTTAGAGTGACATATTAGGTAGGATTTAGGGTGAGATAAAAGGTAGGCTTGTAAAGCCTTAGAGTGGAAAAAGGGGTTGAGTGTGATAATGGTAGAGTAAGTGTTGGTACGGCCCGATGGGTTGGATTATGACAAATTTGATATCAGAGCCTAGGTTATCGGTCTCCCAGTACAAGAGTAAATGTCAAATAGACTCTTGACGATTGGTGTGTTGACGTCCACATTAAATCTTTAAGCATCTATGTAGCATTCTAGGAATCTGTCTCACCTTTTTACTCTTTTCGTGCGGTCTATCACTTGTGATATGGGTTGATCCCAATTGGTATATCTAAATTTCAATCGGTATCATAACAAAGTAATTTGAATGTCGTTGTTGCGGCTGAAGGGACACAAGCAAGGAAAGATTGGAACCAGGAAGGTTTGAATTGGTATATGACCTTAGAGGTTATGTGAATCCATGGATGGTCAGTTAGTGGTCATCCATAATGCAAGTAGATTGTCATGGACTTTATTAAATGAGTGATGAATGTTTAATGGTTGTTATGATGTTTATTGCATTGTTTGAATAACTGCCTATCTGTGAATTATACTTTCCTGAATGTTTGCATATGTAGGAAGTGTGATTACTTGTATTTCTACGATGTTGTGGATAAGAAAAAGTCTTGACTTGATTATGTGTCATGAATTAATATTTTTGTAATGTGTCATGAATTATGTGTCCAGTCTTAAAATTTTATGACCATGAGGCAATGTTTATATTATACATGTCTAGGTATGATCTTGGGATTATTTTAAAACTGCATGGTCTTACCATTGGTAAGAATGGTAGGAGAACTTAATGATTTATGATTGTGGAGAAACTCCCGTTCAAGGATATCTGGGTTTTGGTAGGAAACTATGGGGAAAAAGAAGTTATTGTTGCATAATAGCGAGATTTGTTGTTATGAAAGGTTTTCTTATAGTGTTTTATAACTAGTTTTTAAATTATGTGATGTTGAGTTCTTGTTATGCATTGCTAGGTTTGATCCTGGAATTATATTGAAGACTAGTGGTGAAAGAAATCAGACCTAAGTAGAATTTTATATCAAAACTTAATCGGTAAGGAAGATTTCAACTCAACTTTGTGCTCTACAGGATTGTTGTGACCTTAATTCATATCCAAATCCATTATCACACTAAAAAATTGACCTTAATACCTAAGAACAATTTAAGAATCAGCCGATACAACCTTATACACAAATGAAGAATGATTCGAATCTTAACTTAGAATTATTTGGAGTGTTACATGAAAAACCATTGATATCACCGCAAAGCTTTCCCATCAAGATAGCACAACGCGAGAGATAACTTATGGTTTTCTGTAATCTCATATAGCGTGCAGCCTGAGAAATCCATAACTCTTGATTCTCGCCACAAAATCGTTGAAATTCCACCATGGTAGGTTCACTCGTTGGAAGTTTTCCAACCAACTTGTGTAACATTGAATGAATTTCAGCGAGATCCTTCGATCAAGTATCCTTCAAGACCTTAATTGAATCTTTGATTGTTTGAGATAATTGGTCCTCCATTGAAGACCTCTGGATGAAAGCACCAATGAAACAAACCAAATTCTCAACACAATACTCAAATTATTATATAATTATTTATAGCCAAATTACAACGACAACACTTAAGCTATGGAATTACAATGGAAAATACTGAAATAAAAAGTAAGAACATATAGAGATAAGAATCGGATGAGAAGCTTAGATCGTAGAAAGAAGATGAGAGAAACCGACAGTTTCTTCACGATATGAATAATTCTCCAAAACCGCAAATGACAACCATTTAAACTCTACTAAACCTGGATCCTAAGCAAAATCAATATTGGGTTGTCTAATTCTTGGGCCTCTTTGTGGTTTAGCCTTAGGCCCAACAACTTGGCTAGCCGTGTTCACAATATTTATCATTCAAATTATGGATGTATGACATTATGTAACGACAAAGAACGTAACAATATATCCAAATATTGTATTTATTAAAATAATATGGTATAATACAATCAATATAATATAATACACTATAGTACACTATGAAACAATAGGTAACAACCATCCAAACTAAGTGTTATACATTATCAAAGTCTTTGCCTTTAGAATGTAGTCCCGCTTCTCAGGTCTTTCCAATTAACTCTCCTTTTTATGTATGAAAAAGTTTTACTCAATTACATATCCTCCAAAATCATGCAGCCTAAGAAAATTTCTTTACTTTTTTCCTTTTCAATGTGTGCGCTAATCTTGAGATTAGCCACCGCCCAAATCACTAGTAATTCTCCTTCCAACACAACCACAACAATCACTAGAGCTGCTAACATCACAAAACTAGGATGTCCAAAACAGTGTGGCAACCTAACAGTTCCATATCCATTTGGAATTGGGTCAGGTTGTGCCTTAGACCCCGTGTTTGAGATCGAATGCAACGTCACAACACCCTTCATAGGTAACTTTCAAGTCTACCACATCTCTGACTCAGAAATGCGCATATATAATTCTGTAGTCCAGAATTGTTACTCATCCGAAGGAACACTTTTACTCCCAAATGAGCATGCGTCGATCAATTTAGGATCAACACACCCTTACAGTTTCTCAGACCTTAGTAAACTCACCGTCGTTGGTTTCCAAAAGCATGCAGCATAAGCAATTATTTTTTTATTTTTCAATGTTGTGCTAATCCCACCACCCAAATCTCCAATAATTCTCCTTCCAACACCACCACAACAATAACCAAAGCTGCTAACATCACAAAACTAGGATGTCCAAAACAATGTGGAAACCTAACAGTTCCACATAAAAAAACGTGTCAAGTTTGTAGAGCTTATGTGGCATGATAACATGGTAGGTAATCACATTTTTCCTTTCAATGGATGATGAACATGACAATAGATTTTTGCCCTGGTGTTCGCCTTGCTTGGTAATCAATGATAACTTCAATCTCCCAATCATGCGATGGCGCAGTGATAGTAATAGTCACACAACTTGATTGGCCACTACTTAATCATTCTTGTCGTGGTATGGTTTAAGCATGCTGACACGAAAGATGAGATGGCTCTTAAGATGTGGAGGCATGTAAAGCTTGTATGATATTATTCCCAATTTGGAAAAGACTCGAAAACGACTTTAATTGGGGCCTTGTACTTGCGAAACAATTTTGGTGCATGTCTCGTAGTACTGCCTTGAATAGTCTTGGATTAAACTTCATCATGACCATGTCCCCAACTTTATAGTCCATGGAACACCTCATCTGGTACTTCAAAAACTTTTGTAGGTGTATACCCAACAAATCTCCCCTTGTCTTGAATTTCTGCCAAAATAAATTTAATCCACCTTTTTCACATAATCTTCAACAGATTGGATCTCCTCTGCAAAATCTATGTCTCGACACAGAGAATATCTCTAAAATTACTTCTACTGTCAAATAGGTTGCAGCTAGAGCTGAACACGCAAAGATGAACACCCATTTTAAACCTAGTTCAACCATTGAAACTGACTCTGATACCACTTGCTATATCCGAAAATAGTCAGGTGTCATGAGTTAGCTAGCAAAGCAAACCTTGAAAGACCATGAGTAAGAAGACAAACGAGAAATATACCAAAACACACAAAGATTTAACGTTGTTTGGTCAACCGACCTACATCAATAAAGGAGATGAACAATCCACAATATAAATATGAGAGTACAAAATATAAAGAGAAATAACTTCACCCAATTCACCCGGAATACAAAGAGGTTCACACAAGTGATAACGTATCACTTGCGTCTCACAAATTTTCCCCTAAACAAAACTCTCAAAGCCCCTTGGACTATATTATGAATGCTACTAAGGCCTAATTTGTTTCCATTAAGATTAAGACGTTTGAATCTGAATAAGCATCTGAATATTAAGATGTGCATTAAGATCTAGATGTCTAGATTTGAATGCATATCTGAATATTAAGATGTGGTCTCTAGATTTGAACACTAAATGATTAAGATTGTTTGTTTTCAATATTTGAATGTGCATATGAAATTAAACATAATTAAATATTATAAAAAATTCATTTCAACAAAAAATATTTACTTTTTAATAAAAAAGAATATTTTGATTAAAAAATTATATGATACGCAAATAAAAATTATATATCGATTTAAAAATTATTGTAACGTGATTTCTTTTAAGAATGTAAACATAAACATCTTTTTATAAGAAATATATAACAAAAAAAATATATTTCATAGGCATAATATAATATTAAAAAGTTCAATAAGTATGATAGATACTAGTCGAAAAATAATAAATTGGTTTCACATCATCAAAGCCTAACATATATTCTAGCTAATTAGAAAAATTAAAAAATTCCTATTTTTTTTTTTTTTGAATGACCTTAATCCAATTCTCTAACTTGTGAACATCTAGTATCATCATGCTTGGTTTTGTAGCTCTTACCTTCACAAAATATACTAACAGTTGTACTGTATAATGGTTCTTCCCATCTAAGTCCATCTAATTTATTTTTTTTGCATTCTTCAAAGCTAGGTGTTATAATTTTTTTAATCAATAACTCCAAGGCAGTACTCATCTTCTCATCAATTTCTTCATCAAAACTTTTCTTTCAACCGAAACTGAAGATTGTGACAAAGAATTATTAAGAACTCCATCATTTTTGTCACCAACTAGATATAGGTATAATTGGACTCCAATCATGACTCTTGTTGCAGCACAACCTTCAAAAAAAATTGTACACACATTTGGAAAGGGTAAAGTTGAAATCTTCAAGGTTTTTGGCCTAAACAAATTAAATTTTCATAAGATACATCAGATATGTACATTTTGACAAATTAAATTTTGATAAGAGACCTCAGATATGTAAATTTGGAAAGGTAGAGCTGAAATCTTCAATGTCTTTAACCTAAACAAATTAAATTTTCATAAGAGACATCAGATATGTACATTTTGACAAATTAAATTTTGATAGGAGACCTCAGATATGTAAATTTGGAAAGGTAGAGCTGAAATCTTCAATGTCTTTAGCCTAAACAAATAAATTTTCATAAGAGACCTCAAATGTTTTATTTAAAAATAGAATTTAGACTGGTTTTAAGAGTCGCAACTTAATTTTAGAGTAAAATTAAGAAAACTATTGTTTTCAAAAGACTAAAACAGAAATCTAATGAAAACTTAAAAGGGGTTCAAGTTCATATTAGCATTTCGGGAAGGGATTGAAAGCACCCGAAATACCCGCTAACACACGGTTATCCGATAATTAACTATTTGACTAATTGATTTAAAGAAATTAGGCATATTTGATTAAATAGAGGGAATGAACAATTAAGACTTAAAATCATTTTTTAGGAGAGTGGGAGATATTAAAAAATTATTGAGTAAAATTTTAAAGTAATTTAAGTAGAAAATAAGCATGATTATTTAGTCTTTTGAAAATCCCGAAGTGACTATCTTTTGGCGAATTGATTAGGAAACCTTAAAATTAAATAAACACGTAAAACATCTAATAACAAATAAGTGAGATAGGGAAAGAAGATTTGGGCCCAAGTCTGGATCTGTCCGCCTGGGCCAGTACTTGGGGCCTAATTCCTATTTTTTGTGTGCTTTCGGCCCACATTTGGTACCTATCCTAATAACTAACACATAATACTAATGGAAGTAAAAGAGCTTAGGCCCAAACATAACAAAATACAAAGCTGAAAATTTAGGGATCTTTTAGCCCATTTTCAATGCAATATACGACGTTTACGGCTTATGTATATCGTTGTATATCATGCGTATCCAGCCTCTTTTTTCCGCTCCGAGACCTGTACGTCAACTTTAAGGAACCTATTCTTCGATTTCATTGATCCGATTGACTCGATAAAAGAGAATTGGGCCTCCTTGTCCTATTTCGAGATGCAAGGGAGAACATAGGAGTCCATGTAGAACTCAGATAGATTTCACATGCAAACAAAAGAAAAAGAATATAAGTAATGCTCAAAACAGAACACGCAACAGTGATATTTCCAGAAGTTAACAATAACCCAAGAGAAAGAGAAAAAAAAGATTTACAGAAGATAATCAAAAGCAAAGAACCAAGACTTCTTCATCAAAAAGTTAACAACATGCTAATGAAAAGAATCGATCCAAATGAATACGCATCAACTAAGGACTAACAAGTAAACTATTAAGAACTAACTTAGACCATAATACTTCAACTAACCAACTCAACTCTTCTAAAAGGCATATAATATCAACAATAAACCTCAAACTAAACCATGAAGATTGCATTGAGCTAACCTACCATATGATCAAAACAACTAAGGAAACTAGCCAATATAATTGACATATACTCTTTCTCCAGTGAACAAAGTGAAACAAACAATAATGGTGAATGCTTCCTAAGGACTGCGGATTATTCTCTACCGACTTTCAAACACCAAGAAAATGACAGAGCTAATCCTATCTATAGAGTAAGACATACTACACAACTTAAGAAAATAAAGCAAACAGACCACAACACTAAGCTCAAAACAACGAAAAGAAAAGAGAAATAAAAAAAAGAAGAACTAAGCTAGTAGTTACATGTAACATTCTGATAGACCATACTTCAATAGGTAGAAAGATCATGCCCAAAACAAAAGGGAGTCAAAGCAATTACTGTATGTTCACATTAAATACAGAAATCCAAATAAATAATATAAAGGAAACTTTTATCAAACTTGCAGACACATAAATTAACTCATCACTACTAAGTATGAAGATTGAACGGATGATATCTAAGCAAGGAGTTCAAAGAATACTAACAGTGTGGACAAGCAACATTTGCACAAGGTAATTGAACTTAATATGCTGAAACCAAGAACAAACAGAAAAGGGGGAAGGCATTACCTTTTTCTGGGCAGCGAATCGGGAAAACGAGCTCAGCTTGAGGAAGCTTCCACTACTAATTTCGACTCTCTATTTTTGTGTGTGTATTTCGTATGTAACCACTGTATTTTCTTTGTATATTCAACTGTATATTTATGAATTTTTGAAGTAAGTATTAATCAAATTTTATTTAATATGAAACTCTTAAATCCTTTTACAACTATTTTGTAATACTTCTCCTATTTTAATTCGCTTGACTTATTCTGACTTGATAAGTTATCCAAAGAAAATTAGAAAAAAAAAATTAATCTTCTGATGTTAAATTAAAGCTATGCTAAATATATCAAAATATTTTTAAAGTTTATATATACATGTCATATAAAAAGTTAAAATTAAAGAATTACTAATAATGAAAAATGCTCAAGTCAAATAAATTGAAATAAAGGGAGTTTGGATTTATTTATTTTAAGTGATTTTAACCTAAAATAGTTTTAAATCATCTTTGAAGTGTTTATACCCAATTTAAGTGATAATATTTTAAGCTATGCTAAGTGATTTATTTATTGTTTATTGATGTTACTGTCTTCCTTTGTTGATTGTATACTATCTTTTGTATTGGATGGTATGTATATACACTGTTTTCCTCGCCTTTTACTTGGATTTGATGTACTTGAGCTGAGGGTCTTTCGGAAACAGCCTCTCTATCTCGCACGAGGTAGTGGGAAGGTCTGTGTACACTCTACCCTCCCCAGACCCCACCTAGTGGGATTTCACTGGGTATGTTGTTGTTGTATATTTATGAATTTTTGGGTTCCTAAATCTCTGTTTGCAAGCTGTGTATACAACCCTTTTTTCCAACTCAAATTTTTTCCCTTTTCATAGTGAAGAAGATGAAGTATTTATAGGGAAAAAATTAGGGTTCCAAAAATGGGGGGAAAGGGATGAAATTCGGATAAGATAAGGGACCAATTCCAAAATTCAAAATCAAAATCTTTCACCATTTCGGTCAAACACCCTTTTTCTGAAATTTTCACCCCATTCCGAAAGAGGAAAGGGAAAAACTCGTGCTTTCTGTTGCTGCTGTATTTGTTATGTTGTGAACGTTGGAGTTTGTCGTGGGAATTGTACGCGTCTGTTTCTGGGTTTCTGCTTCGCTGGCGTGAAGAAGAAAAGAACGAGGTGGGGTCGGGTCGATTTTCTGGGTTGCTGGACGAGATTCACAGCTGGACTGGGCTGGTTTCGAAGTTGATGGGTCGTTTCTGGGTTGCTGCGTTTTCTGGGTTCTCGCTGAGGAAGAAGACGCTACAGTATGTTGTTGTATTGTATGAATGTCTGCCGATGGGTATTGGAATGGGTTGTTGAAGCTGAAAATCAAAAGGGGAATGTTGAATTGGGCTGGGAATTTGGTATTGCATGTATTGGGTTTACTAATTTGAGAAGTGGGCTGCTGGAAATGGCACTAAAAGCCCAAAATTGGTCTCCAAACGGGTTTAAAGTGAGGCAAGAAAGGAGTTTAAAAAAATAGTCAAATTGAGTTAAATTAACAAATTCGGTTAAACTCTAAATAAGACGAATTAATATTAATTAACTAACGAGCTTCTTAATCTTAACGAAATAAAACAATTAACTTTATAAAAATAACTAATTCAACAACATATCCATAATTTAAACTAAGCCAAATTAATAAAGCATTTAACTAAAAAAAAGTAAAGTCTTTTTCAAATATTTGTAAAATATATTAGTAACGTATGTGAAGATTTTAAAACATATTCATTATTTAAAATATTATAAAAAGTGAGTAAAATTCTTTAAAATAACTTGAAACATATTTTGAATTTTTCATGAAATTAGTTATTTCAAATCATTTGAAATTAATGAAACTCGAAAATTAATTTCTATCGTGGAGGTCCAAAATTGGGTGTCAACATCAAATATGTATATATAGTTGTTGTTTTTAATCATGACTACTATTTATTTTTACTCAAAATCTTGAGTTCTTAATAAACATCAATACACCCAAAAATATTATTACAACAAGAGTTCTTGACAAAAATCAATACAACCCCAAAAAATTGTTAATATAAGAAAATACTTGTAAAGATTATGAAAACTTACTAGTTCAAGAGGAAAAAGTTGGTGTTAGGTTGAGAAAAGAGAGGAAGAAAGTTTGTAGAGAGAGCGAATTGCACAATGAGACAAAGAGGCAACGTGATTTTTTTTCTAGCATATTAATTAAGTCTAAATGTTGTTAAGACTCTCTTACAGATCTGATTCATTCAGATCTTTTCAGATTCATTCAGAGGCTTTTTAAAAAAAGAAACAAATGGACTTAATGGACAGAATTTGAATAATTAAGATTCAGACCTTCATTAAGCGCAAAGATATGAGACCTAAGTTAGAAGGAAAAAACCTCTATTTATAGAGTCATAAGCTTTTTCATTAAAAAAAGAACTATCCAAATATGGAAACTTTGTGTTTTCCTTTTAGGAAAAAGAAAACTCAATTATGGTAAGAAACTCAAGGCAAATACCCAACAAATTATTTACGATAGTTCGGGGTATATTTGTCCCGGCTCCTTTCTCTTTATTTCATTGTTAGTTTAAATACAATGTTTGTTTTGGATTTTACTTAAATTCTATTGTATCTTATCGTTAAATCCATCGCTAGGTAACAATGAAAGGACTCATTTTATGTAACAACCAATTTGGTATTATTGTGTCGTTATCTTAATATTTTATTCTCATTTTGTTTTTATTTATTATTAAATAATCAAGATTTCATCTTTTATCTTACATTTTCATAGTAGTTCTACCCCGTACTCTACTCTTTTCGTAGGTTTATCATTCAAACTATGATGTGTGACATTATGTAACGACATAGAATGCATGTAACAATCTATCCAAATATTATATTCATTAAAACAATACAGTACGATACAATACAATACAATACAATCATGCATCCAAACAATTTTGACTCTTAAGATGTGGAGGCATGTAAAGCTTGTGTGATATTATTCCCAATTTAGAAAAGACTCGGAAACGACCTTAACTGGGCCCTCGTACTTGCGAAACAATATTGGTGCATGTCTCGTAGTACTGCCTTGAATTGTCTTGGATTAAACTTCATCATGACCATGTCCCCAACTTTATAGTCCGTGGAACACCTCCTCTGGTACTTCAAAAACTTTTGTAGGTATACCCAATAAATCTCCCCTTGGCCTGAATTTCTGACAAAATAAATTTAATCCACTTTTTTCACATAATCTTCAACAGATTGAATCTCCTCTACAAAATCTATATCTCGACACAGAGAATATCTCTAAAATTATTTCTTCAACAAAAATCTTCATTATTGTCAAATAGGTTGCAGCTAGAGCTGAACATGCAAAGATGAACACCCATTTTTAACCTAGTTCAACCATTGAAACTGACTATGATACCACTTGTTACATCCGAAAATAATCAGGTGTCATGCGTAACTAGCAAAGCAAACCTTGAAAGACCATGAGTAAGAAGACAAACGAGAAATATACCAAAAGACACAAAGATTTAACGTTGTTTGGTCAACCGACCTACATCAATAAAGAAGATGAACAATCTACAATATAAATATGAGACTACAAAATATAGAGAGAAATAACCTCACCCAATTCACTCGAAATACAAAGAGGTTCACACAAGTGATAACGTATCACTTGCGTCTCACAAATTTTCCCCTAAACAAAACTCTCAAAGCCCCTTAGACTACATTGTGAATGCTACTAAAGCCTAATTTTTTTCTATTAAGATTAAGACGTTTGAATCTGAATAAGCATCTGAATATTAAGATGTGGTCTCTAGATTTGAACACTAAATGATTAAGATTGTTTGTTTTCAATATTTGAATGTGCATATGAAATTAAACATAATTAAATATTATAAAAAAATCATTTCAACAAAAAATATTTATTTTTAATAAAAAATAATATTTTGATTAAAAAATTATATGATATGCAAATAAAAATTATATATCGATTTAAAAATTATTGTAACGTGATTTCTTTTAAGAATGTAAACATAAACATCTTTTTATAAGAAATATGTAACAAAAAATATTTATTTCATAGGCATAATATAATATTAAAAAGTTCAATAAGTATGATAGATACTAGTCGAAAAATAATAAATTGGTTTCACATCATCAAAGCCTAACATATATTCTAGCTAATTAGAAAAATTAAAAAATTCTTATTTATTTTTTCGAATGACCTTAATCCAGTTCTCTAACATGTGAACATCTAGTATCATCATGCTTGGTTTTGTAGCTCTCACCTTCACAAAATATACTAACAGTTGTACTGTATAATGGTTCTTCCCATCCAAGTCCATCTAATTTTTTTTTTTGCATTCTTCAAAGCTAGGTGTCATAATTGTTTTAATCAATAACTCCAAAGCAGTACTCATCTTCTCATCAATTTCTTCCTCAAAACTTTTCTTTCAACCGAAACTGAAGATTTTGATGAAGAATTAGTAAGAACTCCATCATTTTTGTCACCAACTAGATATAGGTATAATTGGACTCCAATCATGACTCTTGTTGCAGCACAACCTTCAAAAAAAATTGTACACACATTTGGAAAGGGTAAAAGTGAAATCTTCAAGGTTTTTGGCCTAAACAAATTAAATTTTCATAAGAGACATCAGATATGTGCAGTTTGACAAATTAAATTTTGATAAGAGACCTCAGATATGTAAATTTGGAAAGGTAGAGCCGAAGTCTTCAATGTCTTTAGCCTAAACAAATTAAATTTTCATAAGAGACATCAGATATGTACATTTTGACAAATTAAATTTTGATAAGAGACCTCAGATATGTAAATTTGGAAAGGTAGAGCTGAAATCTTCAATGTCTTTAGCCTAAACAAATTAAATTTTCATAAGAGACCTCAAATATGTATATATAGTTGTTGTTTTTAATCATGACTACTATTTATTTTTACTCAAAAATCTTGAGTTCTTAATAAACATCATCAATACACCCAAAAATATTATTACAACAAGAGTTCTTGACAAAAATCAATACAACCCCAAAAAATTGTTAATATAAGAAAATACTTGTAAAGATATTTATGAAAACTTACTAGTTCAAGAGGAAAAAATTGGTGTTTAGTTGAGAAAAGAGAGGAAGAAAGTTTGTAGAGAGAGCGAATCGCACAATGAGAGAGAGGCAACGTGATTTTTTTTCTAGCATATTAATTAAGTTTGAATGTTGTTAAGACTCTCTTACAGATCTGATTCATTCAGATTTTTTCAGATCCATTCAGAGGCTTTTTTAAAAAAGAAATTAACAAATGGACTTAATGGACTGAATCTGAATAATTAAGATTTAGACCTTCATTAAATGCAAAGATATGAGACCTAAGTTAGAAGGAAAGAACCTCTATTTATAGAGTCATAAACTTTTTCATTAAAAAAAGAACTATCCAAATATGGAAACTTTATGTTTTCCTTTTAGGAAAAAGAAAACTCAATTATGGTAAGAAACTCAAGGCAAATACCCAACAAATTATTTACGATAGTTTGGG
The DNA here is from genome assembly GCA_036250405.1 of Solanum raphanifolium. Classification (NCBI taxonomy): domain Eukaryota; kingdom Viridiplantae; phylum Streptophyta; class Magnoliopsida; order Solanales; family Solanaceae; genus Solanum; species Solanum raphanifolium. The sequence goes on from JAJOOE010059131.1 coordinate 17,234, forward strand.
GTATATTTGTCCCGGCTCCTTTCTCTTTATTTCATTGTTAGTTTAAATACAATGTTTGTTTTGGCTTTTACTTAAATTCTATTGTATCTTATCGTTAAATCCATCGCTAGGTAACAATGAAAAGACTCATTTTATGTAACAACCGATTTGATATGATTGTGTCGTTATCTTAATATTTTATTCTCATTTTGTTTTTATTTATTATTAAATAATCAAGATTTCATCTTTTATCCTATATTTTCATAGTAGCTCTACCCCGTACTCTACTCTTTTCGTAGGTTTATCATTCAAACTATGATGTGTGACATTATGTAACGACATAGAATGTAACAATCTATCAAAATATTATATTAATTAAAACAATACAGTACGATACGATACATTACAATACAATCATGCATCCAAACAAAGTATTAGACATTGTCAAAGTCTTTGCCTTTGGAATGTAGTCAACTCTTTTTTATATGTATGGAGGAAAGCTTGACTCAATGCCATATCCTCCATTACCATGCAGCATAAGCAAATTTCTTTACTTTTTTCTTTTTCAACGTGTGTGCTAATCTTGAGATTAGCCACAGCCCAAAACACCTCCAACACAATCACCAAAGCTGCTAACATCACAAAACCAGGATGTCCAAAATCTAAAATTAATTTCGATATTAGTTATTTCTTATCCTTCACACCAAACGAGCACTTACGTCTTTCTACTTGGTTCTTTATATGTGTATATATATATGGAAAGTTTTACTCAATAACCTATGACATATTCTCTCAAACCATGCAGCATAATAAAATTGTTAGTATGTATTTTTCTTTTTTCATGTGTTTGCTTTTAATCTTGAGATCAGCCAACGCCCAAAACACCAACAACAATACAGATTCTACTACAATCACAAAACCAGGATGTCCACAAAAGTGTGGAAACCTAACAGTTCCATATCCATTTGGAATTGGGTCAGGTTGTGCGTTAGACCCCGTGTTTGAGATCGAATGCAACGTCACAACACCCTTCATACATGACAGTGAAGTCTACGACATCTCTGACTCAGAAATACGTATATCTAATTATGTAGGCCGGAGTTGTTACTCATCCGAAGGAACACATTCACTCCTAGATGATTCTCCATATTTGGATTAAGGAGACACATACCCTTACAGTTTCTCAGATCTTAACAAATTCACCGTTGTTGGTTGTGATGATTTGTCTTTTTTATCTGGCTCTAACTTCGCTATTGGATGTGGCTCTTTCTGTACTGATAATTCTAGTGATGCTGTTATGGAAGGAACATGTAAGGATGGAGTTGGTTGTTGTCAATTAGAAATACGAAAGGGGATTAAATATTTCGGAACAACAATGGAATACATGTGGCTATGTGTTCCTTGGTGAGGCCAGTCGTTTTCATTTCCGGGGATTGAAGGATCTAAATGATACGGATTTTGTAGAGAGGATTAACGACAATGTCCCTATCGTGCTAGATTGGACCATCGGAAATCTTACTTGTGTTGAAGCAAAGAGTATGCTTGTCTAGTTTACTTTGGGCTCAAATGACTTGTTCTCAAATGGTCCTGACCCGCCCAAGTTTACTTTGGGCTCAAATGGGCTAAAAACGGGTTGGGTCTTGACCTACTTAATTTCAATAATTTTAACATATTATTATTTAAGTTTTATAACCACAATTTCAATTTCAACTCAATATAAGAAGATATAAAATTGATTGTTAGTCATATCTTCAATATAAGAACATACATCACATCAATACAAATAAATAGTCTTAAAATGGATTTAATTGGAGATTAAATTGAGCTCACCTGAAAATTCTTTTAAATGGGTTAAGGCTTGAATGAGTTGAGATTAAACCCAATTCAATTATGTTGAACCCAACACATAAAATTATGGGCGGGTTGCCTATATTTGAGCTCATTTTGACACCGCTAGGTTGACGTGATGTTTTTGAATGTATCACACGTCAAAAAGAATTGAGATTTGCTATGACATGTGGCAAGAGAGGAGTGTTTTAAAATTCAGCTAGTCAAGTAGAGGGATATTTTTAAGGCTATCAATAGTTTAGGAACAAAACTAATAATTCTCACTAAGTTTAACGGTGTTTACAACACTTCTGTCTTCTTCAAAAGAACTCTAACTTGATTAGACAAAGAAACAACTTAAGTGAAGGGCATATTTCTCCCGGTGAGTTCACCCCAGTTAGCTAACTTGTCAACCACCATATTGCCTTCTTTGTGGCAATGTTGGAATAAATAGTTCCACTAGAAGTGAAGTTCCATGTATGCTGAAGAATTTTCATCACTTGTCAGGAGGGGTTGAGTTCCTTGTTGACCATGCTGATGATGATGCTCAAATCTTCCATATTCACCTCATAAATTTTAAGGTCTTCTTCTAGTTCATCAAGCGTCATGATAGATATGCCCTTAGCTTCTTTTATAATTGTGACTTTTACATTCCATTTAGTTTTGGAAAGGACTCTCAGAACTGTATCAACCTATACCTCAATAGTAAGAATCTTTCCTAGTGATGATAACTTATTGATTAAAGTGGTGAGTCTAGTGATTATTTCTAGCCGACACTCAATCTTCTTCATTTTGAAAGTTTCATATTCAGTGAACAACATGGCCACCTTGAACTTCCTGACCCGACTAGTTCCTTCATGGACATTGATCAGGGCATCTCGATCATATCAATTTAGTTGTAGTACCATTTGAGACCTTATTGTAGTCGTCTGGCCCTAGATCACGCCACTAGAATATTTTTGGCCTTCACATTCTTTCTGAGAGTTACAAGATCTTCAACAATGAAATATCTCCTTATTTTCGAAACTTGTTCTCCTTGAACAATTTTCATTGGAATGGTTAGTCTTTCAGTTATCCGATCCTATAGTTTTTGTAATCTTCAGCTTGCATGAAATCCTCTATGCGTGCCTTCCACCAAGTAAAGTAAGATCCATTGAAAAATGGATTGTTGATTGTCCTTCCTATGCCCGATTGGTGGTTCTGAATTCATCATGACCTATCTTAAGTGTGCTTTTACAAGATAACCTCGCTCTTATACCAATTGATATTATATACTATCTAGAATCATGTTGCTTAACTAAACTTTTTCACCTAAGTAAAATGGGCTGCCTAACGTGTTTCAACGAAGTAGTAAAAACAGTAAATTAAGAACACACTATTTTACGTGGAAACACCTGACTAACAAAAGGTGTAAATACCATGACTTGTACCTCAACAAGATTTACTCCCTACTTCACTAAATTCAATGAACCTTGCAACAAAAGATTACAAACTTATGTAACCTAAGGTATTATAAATTCTAATTTCTAAACTCCATACAAACCTTTCAAGGTATGTGTTCCCAAGTCTTCGAGTTGTCCCCAACTTGAAGACTATAACCCTACTTCAGTTAAACACAAAGAAAAACTTCTAGAACATAAACTCTGTAATTTTTGCTCTGTAAGTGTGTGAGTATTCTGAATCAATTCTCCTCTATTTAAGCATTACTCTTTCATAGAGTTGTTATTCACAACGAGCTCCTCTTTCATTCAATTTCTCTTGTTTTTGAGTTCTGATTCAAGTTTTTTTTTTTAAAGCAATTCCGCTAGGCAAGGTGTGCCTAGGGCTAGTTCTGATTCAAGTTGGATTCCTCCTTTAGCAGACTTCTCACTTCATTGGTGTTACAACTCTATCATTCAGCACTTATTTAGCTCTATCAAATATTTTATGCCAATAAACAATAAACAGAAATTCTACTACTTAAGCCTTTCGGTAGTAATATTAACTAAGATGAGTTAAAACAGAGAAATATGGCTAGTGATGATTCATATGACCGATCATGATTCGTAAGTCTAATAATGTAGTTCTTATAGTGCTTAATTAAATACTCTTTGCTAGTGACCATTAACAACTTCTGCAAATAAATATGTTAAAAGATAAGATATAAAGGCAAAGTGCGAGGGATTAATGTGGTATATTTCTCTGTTTTGCGTGTCAGATATTGATGAATGTGCTGATTCAAGTACCAATATGTGTGAACAGAATTGCATAAACACGCCCGGAAACTTCACTTGTTCCTGCTTAAAAGGCTACACTGGTGATGGCAAAAAGAATGGTCGTGGCTGTATTGCACCAAACTCGAACTCTGAGTTCCCATGGATCAAGTTTTCTATTGGTAAGTTTCTCAGAAATTCAACTTGTTTCTACTTGCATTTTTCTTCCCTAGGCCGGTACCTCACAGAAGTACTATCGGATAGCACTCTTTCGATTATTACAATAAACTGACATACCATTACTTCTTATTGAAAAAGTTTTTACTTACATCTATATGTATACACAGTAGTGATAAATGAGTATATATATTTTGTCATTATAAACACAGGTATGGGAGTTGGCTTTATATCCCTAGTGGTTGGGGCAATTTTGCTCTATTTCTGTATCAAGAAACGAAAACTCATTAAAAATAGGGAGAAGTTCTTCCAACAGAATGGTGGTTTACTCTTGAAACAACAGATCTCCTCTATCAGGGGTGGTGTGGAAGGGACCAAAATTTTTACAGTTGATGAGTTGAAGAAGGCTACGAATAACTATGCCAGTGATAGAATTCTTGGTCGTGGTGGAAATGGAATCGTATACAAAGGTATACTACCTGATAATAGCATAGTTGCTATTAAGAAATCTAAGTTTGTGGATGAGAATCAAGTTGAACAGTTCATCAATGAGGTACTTATTCTTACTCAAGTAAACCATAGAAACGTTGTTAGACTCTTTGGATGTTGTTTGGAAGCGGAAGTTCCCTTACTGGTTTACGAATATATTTCTCATGGAACTCTTTCTGTGCATATCCACAACCAAAATGGAGCGCCTTGGTTATCTTTGCAAAATCGGTTGAGAATTGCTTCAGAGACTGCAAGTTCACTTGCTTACCTTCATTCATCTGCATCCATGCCAATAATTCATAGAGACGTCAAATCTACCAATATATTTTGCTTCTGTAGTTGGCAATGTAACACTTGGCTGCTTCTTCGAACACCATGAAAAAACACCTGATCCAAACATAAAACATAATCGAACATGATTTTCCTACCATCTTTATCTCCAACAAAATCACTATTTGTGAAGCCAATTAAATATGATTTTCCTCCTTTTTTGTACAAAATGCCAAAATCATCATTACCTTACAAATACGTGAGAATTCTTTTAGCAGCCAGCAAGTGAGTCTCTCTTAGAGTTTTCATGTACCTGCTTATGAGACTTACATAGTACATTATATCAGGTTTAGTGGTTGTCAAATACATCAAATTTCTCACATTGTCAATCCTTGTTCCTGTAGGATTTTTTAAAGCTTCAGTCTTGTCTCTGTTGGCGTGGTGACAAAAATTGCAATCGGTCATCCCAAATCTCCTTAAAATTTCCTAGACATATTTCTTTTGTGAAACCAAAATTCCACTAGAGGATTGCTTCACTTCAATTCCAAGAAAGTAATGCATCAATTCGAGATCTGACATATCAAACTCAATCATCATCAATTGCTTAAAATTATATATCAACCAATACACGCTCATTCCCAGTATAGATTAAATCATCTACATATAAGCATACAATTATAAGTTTTCCACCTTTAGTTTTAGTATAAAGTGTATGCTCATCATAAGGACATTTTCTAAAACCTGTCGTATTAAAATAAGCATCAATGCAATTATACCAAGTTCGTGGAAGCTTGTTTTAGCCCATATAATACATTTCTCAGTCTGCAAACTTTATGTTCGCTGCCATACTTAATATAACCAGGGGGTTGATTAACATATATATATACCTGCTCTTGCAGTTCTCTATGTAGGAAGGCTGATTTTAATAACAGATGATTAGAGAAGACTCCTTACTTTTGTAGAATTCTATTTTTGTAGTTCCTAATCCTCAGGAATCTGTTGTACTCTTTCCTTCTATTTAGGCTTTGTTTAATAGTCTTTATCTTTTTTAGGTTTTGTATAGATTCTTTATATAGCAGCGCTAATCATAAAATAGACAATTTTCCCATCTTCTGCTCTCGTCTCTTTAATGTATCGGAGCACTTCTAAACTCCCACGAGTTGATCCTTTTTTTTTCTGCTAACTCATCGAAATGGCCCCCAATACTTTTGTGACCAATGCTGGTCAATAACGCCATCACTATTTTTCAATTCAATACTATGACCCAACTGCCCATAAAATTAACTGGCAGTCATAATTTCTCCTTGTGGAAAGCTCAAGTTTCAATGCTTATGCGTGGTCACAATATCTATGGGCATTCCTGCCCCCACTCGCACCATCTCGCAAAACAATCAAGATGTTGCTAACCCTGAGTTTGTTCTTTGGTATCGTCAAGATCAGTTAATTCAAAATGCTATCTTGGCCTCCTTTGATCCTACACTTACCCCCACTGTTGCTGTTGCAATCTCCGCCAAAGTTGTCTGGTATGTTCTGCATACTGCGTATGCGAACAAATCGCAAACAAGAATTTTCAGCTTGCGAGACCGACTGGCTCGCCTCACTAAAGACTCTCGTCCAGTCGCAGATTATCTCCATCAGATTCGATCTCTTTGTGATGAACTTGCAACTGCTGGTGCGCCTGTATTGAATCCGAAACTCATTGTTAAAATTCTCAGTGGACTCGAATCTAAATTTCGAGAACTCTCTATTGCCATTCGTACTCGAGATTCAACAATTTCCTATGAAGAGATTTACGAAAAGCTTCTGGATCACAAGTTTTTCCTAAAGTATGAGGACAACAAGAAGCCGCTATCAACTAATATCACCGCTGTTGTAGCACAAAAGACCATCTCAACTCCTCCTCGCCAGGGTAACTATAATTACTCCCGCAGTCGCCGTCCAAGTGCGAACACTCCTCCCAACAATCAGCAATGGCAGGCACAACCATGGCTTCCACAAAGAAACAACCAGTAGCAGCCCTTTGACAAGAATCTTCATTGCCAACTATGTGATCGCGTAGGTCATTTTGCTAGGATCTGTAGTTCTCAATCACATAACCATCTGCAAGCTCAGGCAAACTTTGCTGGTCGTTTTCCTCCTCAACAGACCCCTAGGATCATGGATAGTGGAGCCACTCATCATATTACGTCTGATGCTCAAATCCTAGACACTGTACATGACTACCACGGCACCGAAGAGATCACTATGGGCAATGGTCACACCATTCCAATATCCCATACCGGTAATGCTAACATAAGTGCATCAAATCATCATTTCAAACTTCTCAATACCTTATGCTCCCCTCTCATATATAAAAACTAATCTTATTTATGTTTCTCAGTTTTGTCGTGATAATCATTCCTCTATTGATTTTTTTCCTTTCCATTATCTTGTGAAGGATCTGAATACGAGGGCGTCTCTAGTTCCGGGGCAGAATAAAGATGGGTTGTATGAGTGGCCACTGGTCTGTACACATCGTTCTCCTCAATGCAATGTGGTTGTTCCAATTCACATGTGGCATCGACATTTAGGTCATCCTAATCGTCGCGTTTTGGATACTATCTTGAATAATTTTTCCCTTCCTGTTTTAGATGCTAAAGCTAGTTCCACTTGTAATTCTTGTTATTCTAATAAGATGCACAGGTTGACTTTCTCAGAAAATTCACTGCAAAGTAATTAACCCCTACAAATCCTTTTTAGCGATATATAAGGTCCATCTCCGATTTTGTCAATTGATAAAAAAAAATATTATGTGCTATTTGTTGATCAATTTTCAAAATACATGTGGCTGTTTACTTTAAAATAAAAAAATGAAAATTTGGAAGTTTTTCAAAATTTGCATCCATTGCTTGAAAGGAGGTTTAACACCAAAATTCAATCTTTTTACACGGATGGTGGTGGTGAATTTCAAAGTTTACAGTCCTAGCTCAAAACACATGGCCTAGAACACTTAGTGTCACCTTCATATATTCCGCAACGAGTTGCTCTAGTCAAAAGACGACACCGTGATGTTATTGAAACTGCTAGAACCTTGCTGCATCGATCAAGCATCTTTACCATCACACTTCTGGAGTTTTGCCTGTCAATAAGTTGTTTATCTTATAAACAGGCTAACTACACCCAATCTTCAACATAAGAGTCCCTTTGAAATTTTATTTCAAAAGATGCCAAAGTATGACTCCATTAAAGTATTTGGTTGCCTCTGTTATCCATGCCTCAAACTATATGCCAAAAACAAATTAGAGCCCCGTTCGACGCCATGTGTTTATTTAGGCTTTTCGAATAAACATTACAATCATCAATGTTTTGATCCTTCAACTTCCAAAATATATCTATCACGTGACATATTATTTTTGGAAAATCAATTCCCACCTGACAATATTTTTTCTCATTTAAAAAGAACACAAAATAAAAATGTATCTTGGGAAATCTGTTCATCTGGCCAACAACCGCAGGATAATACTTGAAATTCATATTATTCTTGTGAGCTTACTTCACAGATTGTGCAGCAACCCGTGGACACACATTCACCTATCTCGTCTGCCTCAACAGGTGCCACTGTCTCAGGTACTTCTATTTCTCCCTTATCTGGTACTTCTTCTCCTTCTCCAATGCCTCCATTGCTCCATACCCGCACCATCCAAAATCCTATTTCCAGCCACAATTCACCACAACCAATTGTTTCAACCTCACCAGTTCATCATTCTCCCTAGTTAAAGGCCCATCCACAATCCACAATTGTCACTTACCAACGCCGAAATAAGTCTACTGGTCCTTTGACCCAGAACCCTCTAGTACAACCCTCTTCCTCATCACTTGTCCCACATCTCATGGCCACACAACCTTCCCTTGTAGCCTCTACCTCTATAGTGATGCCCACTCATCACATGATTACTCGGTCTAAGACCAATAGCCTTAAGCCTAAACAATTACACACGGTTGTTCAAACCACTTCCTCCCTACCTAGAACCTTTAAGCAAGCTCAACAAGTCCCACACTGGCGTGAAGCTATAAAAAATGAATTTGATGCCTTAGTTCAGAACCGGACATGGGAGTTGGTACCATGTGATCCTTCCAAAAATGTGGTGGATTGTAAGTGGCTTTTTCGGATTAAATATAATCCTAATGGTTCTGTTGACAGATACAAAGCTTGTCTGGTTGCTAAAGGATTCACACAAAGACCTGGACTTGATTTTAAATGTACCTTTACTCCTGTGGTAAAGCCTATAATTGTTCGACTCGTTCTTGCAATTGCAACACAACAAAGCTGGCCCATTCAACAAATTGATATCAATAATGCCTTTCTGCAAGGTCGTCTCGATGAAGGAGTCTATATGCGCCAAACATCTGGTTTTGAAGCTTCTACGCATCCGACACATGTTTGCAAGCTGCACAAGGCTATATATGGCCTCAAACAGGCTCCTAAGCTTGGTACACTGAACTCAAAAATTATGTCACACCCCAAACTCGAGGGACGCCACTGGCTCCTAATGCCAAAACTCAGGCCCGAGTCGACCCTGCTGAACCATTTGCTACTAGCGCATGTAGGGGTGGCAGGGGGACCGGGTCGGCCCGCCCCGGCCCGCCGGACCCGGTCCCGTTTGAAATTGGCGGGATGGGGGCTTTCGGGATAGGGGACCGGTACCGGTCCGGTTCACCCGTTGGTCCCGGTCGACCCGGCCCGGTCCCGGCCCGGATGAACCGGCCGGTTCGCG
>JAJOOE010059132.1:0-17790 GCA_036250405.1 Solanum raphanifolium
CGTCAATCTTCAATTAAAGAGGTGCACATGCAGGGTATGGGATTTGACAGGAATACCATGTTCCCATTCCATCAAAGCTCTGATTTACCAGAAAAAAAATCCAATGAGCGAGGTGCATTGGTGGTATTCAAAGAAAGCTTACATGTTAGTTTATATGCATAAACTACAACCAGTTAGAGGTGAAAAATTCTGAAAAGTGAAACCAAAACATGCAATGGAACCACCAGAAATACATAAAATGGTTGGTAGACCAAAGTTGAAAAGAAAGAGAGAGAAGGACGAGGCAAGGAAGAGAGAGGGGGCTTGGTCATCTTCAAGAAAAGGACTTTTAATGACATGTGGATATTGTTGTAACAGAGGTCACAACATCAGAACTTGTCCTTTGGTAAAATATTGTTACTTTTGAATGCTTATAAACTGAAATATTCTTAATTTTATTGCTTGTTTGATTCGTTGAAATATTCATGGTTGTTTTTGCAGGTGAACGAGAAGATAAAGAATATGGGTGAAGGATCTTCCCATAAAGTGCAAGATGTGACCTTAACAACAGTACACGAAAGTCAAACTTCTGAACAAGAACAACAATTTGCTCAACATTCAACCATTGGTGATGATGAATGGGAAGGTGAAGAGGAAGATGAAGATGAAGACGGCCAGCCAATTTTGAGGCCGAAGGTGGTATCTGAAGAAAGGACTAGGCTTCAACAAAAAAAATTACAACGAAGACCAACTGGTACTAGAAAAATTAGCTTCAAGGGAGATGAATTTGGTGTCGTGGAGCCTACCAATCTGCCTTATTCACCAAAGAAAGTTACCTGGAAAGGCAAGGCAGCAATGACCTCAAACCAGTTGGTTGCAGAGAAGGAAAAAAAAGTTGGTAAATTGAAGACTAAGAAGGCAAGATTAGAGAAGAAATGACCAACATTTAGGAAACGTACATATTTTTGCGGTGACTAATTCAAGAATTTGCTAATTTGTTAAATGATTTTGTATTGATTCATCCTTAATTATTTTTGTTGTGCTCAACATAGGGTGAAGAACATTGTGAATTTGTGAATGAAACACGTCTTGCATATTTCAGCTTACTTTTGTATGAACAGAATATTTTGAAATGTATTGCAATGGCTAGATATTGTTAATGTGCATCATTTACTACCCCTCATAACTTATATCATAGTTTGTTGGTTAATACATGTGTAACTTTAATAAGTTTAACTAAAACACTTCTATTAACTTATTCAGGTACTCCAAAAGTGTTTAAAAGTTATTTTAGCTTTAAAACACTTAAAATAAGTCAATTTTATTGTGTCATTGATACAAATAAGAATTTGTCAATTTGTTGGTTAATTTGAAAAGATGAGTAGTTGACTGCTGAAACATGCCAGCCAGATCAAGAATACTTCTAAAGCACCACAATAGATACTACACAATGCTGCCACAAAATGACTTTACACTTCCGGAAAAATAAAATTTAAGTTTCAAAGCTATTCTTATAGTTGTTAAACATGAGAAATTCACCAAACCATAAAACTGTAAAAGCATTGAAGAATAACAAATCTATGAAATTAGAATAAAAATAACTTCAAATCTAACACCTAATGTTGACACCCAATTTTGATCCTCCACAATATAAATTAATCATTTTGAGCTTCTCCAATTTCAAACGATTTAAAATAATTAGTTTTATAAAATTTCCATAAAATAATAATATAGTTTGCAAGACTTTTTAAATAGTTTTGTCACTTTTCATAATTTTTAGATAATATATATGTTTTACATAATTATGTATATAATTAGTATATTTTATGATTATTCAAAAAATCATCTCAAAAAGATTTTTTATTTTAGATATTTTATTAGTGATGGTTGTAATTTTGAATTAATGAATCTTATGAAATTCAAGATACTTGCAAGCTATTTTTAAAAGTGATTTTGTCTTCTTGTAATTATTTTAAATAATGAATACGTACATTTCTACAATCACGTTATTTTATAAATATTTGAAAATCATCAAAAAGATTTTACATTTAGTTAAATATTTTATTAATTTACTTTAAGTTATAGTTATAATTTTGAATTATTAGTGTATAATTGAGGTATTTATTTTATTTCGTTAATATTAATGAGCTCGTAAATTAACTATATTAATTCATCTTATTTAAACTTTAGCCGAATTTGCAAATCAACTCAATTTGATTAACTTCTTAAATTTAATTAGGCTAAGTTTACAATCTTTTGGCCTTTTTATTAAGTATAGATCCAACCCATTCCTTACCATTTACTTTAAATCTTTCAAGCCAACTTTGGGCCTTTTTTTTTTCAGCATCTGCCGGTCCAACACTCCCTATTTTCAGCCCATTTCCTTTTCCTCCAATAACCCAGCCCAAGAAACTCAATTCAATCAACATACATCAGCAGCAATACAACATACATACCCACACTCACAAAAGCAAACATACCCGACCCAACCCCTTTTTCCCTTTCAATTTCAACGCACACAACAGCAATACAACGACACAGACTGACCCCTGTACATCGTTCTCCTTCTCCCTCACACGTCAATATCCAACAACTCCTACAGCTTTCTCTGCAACAGCCGCCCTCTTTGACCTCTTCATCCGAATATCCTGGGATTTTGGGGAAAAATCTTACACAAGCAACCGTTTTCCCATCCTTGGAGGAAAATTTAAAATTGGAGATTGAACTTGAATTTCGATTCTACCCTTTCCCCTCAATTCCCTTTCTATAAATGCCCTTTTCTTGTTCTTGGTTGGGGGGGATTTGTTTTTTAAAAAGAGAGAGTTTTGCGCTTGAGTTATTTGGCAATAGTAATTTTACACTTGAAATTTTATATTTAGCTTTCTTGTTCTAAGTTCCGAGAAGGTCCCCGCTCAAATCTTCTTGGTTATCTATTCGTATTTAGCTTTTGTGGCGGAAGAATCGCTGCCCTCTCAAGCCCGTAGTCCTAGTATGCTACTCCGAGAAAGGTGATATTCTTGTTCCTACTTCTCGCTCTCTATTTTCGAATAATTTGTATGCTGTTTTGGTCACTGTTGGAGTAGTAATTCTCTTCAAGATTTCAAGTATTGATTAGTGGTTTGTTACACCTCTTTATGTGATTTGAGTATCAAGTGTATTGTATTTTCTATTTGTTGTTGATTTACTGCAATTCGAGTTGCATTCTCACCAAAGTATTACTTAGTTTCCCTCCATGGTAGTCTTTTAAAATGTTAGAATGGCCGAACCTCTTCATCCATGTCTGCTTGCTTCGCCCTCGTATTTTCCTGTTTCCTTCGTGTCGGACTGAGACTGTCTTTTGATTAGTGAATGGAATATAGCTTTGAACGATCAATTTATTTAGACACTAAACGAATCAAAACCAGCCAGATCTCCGCAGTTTCTTGCTATGCTGTGTTAATCTTTAACGTCTTGCGATAATGGGTATTTTTGAGTGTTTATCTTCTGATAAGTCCCTTATTTATCTCTTGGATTACATATGAATGGAGAGCAATATGTTGAAACTGTAGGATTGAACCATGCTCACTAAAGTTGTGTACGTGAATTTTGTAATAGTTCTCATTTCACATCACTGTTTTTAATCTTAAGCATTTAGCTTGTGTTTCCAATATGATCATTTATTGTTGCCTATCACGTGAGTTTAAGTAGTCCATTAGCTTTGGTCAATTTTAGCATATTAGGTTGTAGATAAAAGATGTGTTATCTAATATGTTTCCAGTAGCATTTCATACATGTCTTTGTTATGGCTTAGTATCAAAGTTGGTTTGTCAACTCTTGTCATTGTTAAGTTAGTTCATTTTTGTCTTTCTAAAAATTCATCTGTTTCTTTTGGTCTAATGGTTGGGATTGGTTGCATCTTAGCTTCGAATTTCTTAAATAGCTTTCGCTTCAATTGAGTTATGTCGCATTTGTTTTATCTTATTCATATGCTAATTTTGCCTTCTCTCTTTTGTTGTATGAACCTCTCCCGAGTTCGTGGGAGACTTTTTCTCTCTTGCATTCTCGAGATGAGCCATAGAGGCTCAATCTCTCTCCATCGAGTCAGCCTTAAGCGAATTTTTACAGGGGTTAAGGACTGGTTGGAGGTCTCAAAAAGCCCAAAAAAGTGGGTTGTATACATGCTGTATACAACATTATATGCTGATATACAGGTTCAGTATAACAAATATGTGGCCAAAAAACGAGATACAGGTTGGAGACGTCCAAGCAAACTGTATACAGCCAGTATATGGGTTAATATACAGGAAAAAGGGCTAAGAAACGACCGATATACACTGATATACAACCGGTGTATATGCAAAACGGGATTGGTTTAAAGGCCAAAATTTTCAGCAAAATTGGCCCAAAAAGGGGGCCCAAATTCATTTCTCCTTTACCTTTAATTATTTAATTGTGATTATTTATTGTTTGTTGTTCAACTCTAACTTTATAATTGTAAATTAACTTAGTTGAATTCCCCAAAAGACGAACTATTTCTCTGTGTTGTTGTATTTCTAACAAATCTCATTTGATCAACTCTTGCATTTTCATTTATAATCTTTAGTCAAACAAAATTTTTATTTAGTTTAACTATTTTTTCAAAGTTAATCTAATAATGTAAAATATTATTATATACACTTACTTAGTCATTTTCTCAAGAGGGTTAGTCAAAACTTTTATTCTTCAATTAATTTAAAATGATTTTCATGCTTTAATGTATTAAATTGGTTCAAGTTATTTAAAAATGAATTAAATAAATTCTAATTAATCTAGTTTTATTAATATTCTAATCACTTATATTTCGATTCAAATGTATCATTTTGGATCCCTTCTTCTAAAAAAATAAAATGAAATAAAATGCGTTATTTATTTAATTATTTTCTTAATCAAATATATTATAAGTTATTATTTTTTTTATGTTAAATTATTTTTTTTCTAAAAATAGTCAAATATATTTTAGTCAAGTCGCAGGTCAACCGCATGTTAGCGGACACTTCGAATGCTTAAACCCTTCTCGAAGTGTAAATTGAACCCCGAATCCTCTTTGGTATTTTCAAATGATTTTTTCTGTTTAAATCTTTGAAAATTATAAGTTTTCTTAATTACTTTAAAAAATTAAGTGGCGACTCTTTCTAAGTATTTCTCAAATTGTTTTATACTTAGAGCATTTCAAAAGGTGATTTTTCTAGAGATAGTTAAATTACGACACAACAGAAATGACGACTTTGCTGGGGACTTAATTAAGTTCTAACCATATGATTTAACTATTTGACTAATTGTTATTAATTGTTGAAATTATTTATTTGTGCTTAATGTGTTTAAACTGCTATAACTGTCACTACATTTCATGGCATCTTCTCTTGTATGCATAGTATATTAAAGGATAGTTTTGCGGAACCGCAACCAAACTTTTTTATACTCAACCCTTTTCCGGAATGATCGGCAATTTATTGGTTCGTCATACGTCCAATGGTTGTCTTGAATTCCAGCCTAAGTTGTCCACTTGGGTTCCCGGTCATTCAAAAACCACTCTTAGTCAACTAGCGTAGAGCAAAACCAAATCACAATTTTTAGCGCATTTTGAAATAAGTCGACACAACACCCAAGGCGTGTTGGGTCCATTAGAAGCCCACCTTATGTCTATTTGGCCCATTTGCCAATAAAAGACAATCATGCTTATGTGTTTAATTGAAGGATGTTTATGTCATTTTTAAACAAATCAATTATCAAATGGGGGTGGGGGTTAACTTACCTTTTTCTGTTCTTCTTGTAGGATGAATCCAGTACATGCGCCTCTGAGAACCCGATTGGTGACCATACCACATCCATACCTACAAGTTGGTTGAAATTTATGAACACAGAAGACGAGAAGATCGTCCAAAGACACATAGGCCATCTCCCATCATTAATGGAAATGCTGGCTTATCCCGACTTGATTGAGATAATGGTTAAATTTTGGGACAGCGACAACATGGTATTTCGGTTCGGGGAAGTGGAAATGACGCCGACTATTGAAGAAATCCTTGCAAGTTACGAAAGTGTCAGTATGTGCAACAAAAGGAGGTTCAAACCCGATACAGATCTCCTTTTCCCCAAAACATGGGATTTTGCCGAAATTAGAGAAAAATTGTCACTCGTCAAAGCCGATTGGATGGACAGAATGCCCGGGCCAAACATTCCACTTCGAAAGCTTTATTACCAATTCGGACGTGCAAGAACCTATGAAAAGTTCAAAGAAGAGTTTGTCTCAGAAGAAAAATGGAAAGAGACACGTCCTCTTGCCTTTGTAATATGCTTACTTGGGACGATGGTGTTTCCCCAAGGACCAAACTATACTATTCATCCAAGTGTAGTAATGGTCACTCATGCTATCTTTTATGGAGTGGGTTACGGGTCAGCAACCAAGTACTATACTTTGGCGCCCATGATTTTGGCTGACATTTATAGGGCTTTGGACAAGTGTCAAAACGGAGAACGTTTCTTTCAGGGATGCAACATGATACTGCAATGGTGGATGATGAGACACTTGATCAAAGCTCATGAGCCAACAGAACCAGATCCCTTAGAAAGACCGAACAGACTCGAAAGTCATGATTGGTGGGTGCAACGTAATCATTTCAACAGGGTTGGAGGCCAAGAATTTTGGTACCCGAGACTTCAGGGTTTGAGAGATGAAAATATGCAGTGGTTGATCCAATGCTTGGTAGTAACAAAGCAAATGGTGATTCGAGCAGAAAAGACCCCTTACTTGATATTTGTCGGGTTAAGAGGGACTAGACCATATGCTCCCAGTCGAGTACTTAGACAACTGGGAGGGAAACAAGAGATTCCCCAAATTGCGGACATGAAGAAATTTGTAACCGATCATGAAAATGGACGAGTCTCTTATGCTGAAGACATGCGTAGAGCATGGAAGACCCGAAGGGTATTGGGTGAACCGGTACCAAACAGGTTCCGTCCCGAATGTTCTAAGGATTACAAAGAATGGTTAAAGAAGAGCCTCGCCGGAACTATCGAGCTTGGTCCAAATGTTCCCAATGTTATTGCAGATATTGGGGCCAAACATCAAATCCGACTCCATCGACTTCAAGAGAGGTTTGATAAGAATGAGTTGGATCACCAGCACCGACATTCAGAAGATGCCAAAATCATAGCTCGGTTGAAGAAAGAGCTACGAAGAGCCAGACAATGCATGTCAGAATTGGATGATTGCATGGAGCAGCAGATTCAGTAGGTTGAAAAGTTCAGACACCAAGAAGGGGCTCGGTTGGCAAAAGTTCACCTATGAGCGAACATATATGCTATGTGGGAAGAGGTCAGCATCGCCAAGAGGACCAGACTTGGTGAAAGCTCAGGAGGAGCTTGAAGTTTATTATCATCCCCTGCGTGGGATTGCTTTCATTTGTACTTTGTTTTGTTATTATTTCCCTTTTGAACTTATTTCCCCATTTATATGTTGTTAAATATTATTTTGAATGATCTTAATGAAATATTTTGGGGATAATGAATTGGCTTAAAAAGACATATACATCCTTCAATTCGCTAGGCCTACCCTTAACACAAAAGGGTCACAAGTATGTTTAGGACGCGATATTTATCTGTTTGTTTGTGTGCTTTAACTATTTGTGTGGTATGTTGCTTTGAATGAGGACATTTTAGCCCACTCCTTGTCAAAAATTTGAAAAATGTCAAATACAAGTCACTACCAAAATGTTCGACCAAAACTCCATGAGTCTTAAGTTTCTCAGTCATAAATAAAATCCTACTACCAAATCCTAAAACACTACTCTATTATCTCAGGAAAGTTAAAATTGCTGCTAAGATGGAAAAAGGGAAGGGTATCGACATAGAGCTAACTGAGGAGGATTTGAGGATTAAATTATAGCAGCTCAGACAAGCGATCCAAGAAACCAGAAAAAGGAGAATAGAAGTGGAGTTTGCCACCGCAATCGCACGAACAGCAAATGCGGCACTAGACGCGGAATTGGCAGCAAAGATGACAAAATGTGCTGTTATAGACGAATAGACAACTGTTGTGCGAAAGAAACGCGATGCCCTCAAAGATATAACCGTGATGCTTCAGAAGCCACTTGGAAAACACTCTTTCTTCAACCAAGAGGCCAACATCAGTGGTCCCGAAGACACCGGACCTGAAGCTACTGAAGAAGATACTGGGGAGGAAATTGTCTATAGGCCTCCTGTTCAGGGACGGTGGAAGGAAGGAAATGAGAAAACCACCCTCGAAGCATATGAGTTTACCCCCCGTGATTAATGCGACAATCGGAAGAAGAATGGCTTGGGTGGAGGCACATTTTATCTTTTAGGGGGCTTTATTGTCTATTTTTTTTACTTTCCTTGTAATCTTCGAGAAATGAATGAATGAAAATGAAATTTTCTTTATATTCGAACTACGTAGGGCCTGAAATCTCCTTCGGAGATACGTAGGCAGCCTTTCAAGGCCCGGCCCCTATCTTTTAAAATTTTCTTTTCCCCTTCATTCTACAATGAAACATTGAGTTCAGATCAACAAATGCCCAGAGATGCAGTAAGAAGACTTTAGCTCAACGCAATTTAACCTTTCTGAGTCACCAACCTCAACATAAAAACAAGCAAATTCCTGCTTGTTCAAAAGGTAGTCCCCATTATTCGTGGGTTAGCATGTTCTCAAACAAAGCAACTTTTATGTGTTTATCTGCTTTCTATGTGGTATTTTGCATTATTTGTGCTGAATCAAAACTAACAGATTTGCCTTTGAGTTGTTTTTCTCAACAGGTAGTTAGAACTGGTATGTGTCGATAAGCTGGCTGATCATCCTTATTTCACTAGATCTAAAGGTCCTACAGATTTCTTCCCCGATCAAAGTTCACAAAAGGGAAGAGCAGCAATGGGTGATAACAACGAAGAAACCAGTCTTACTGATGTCGTGGTGGCTCAGCTCGCCTTTGCTGATCAGAATGAATTGATCCTGCAATTGATGCAACAAATTGCTGAGATGAGGGTAGAGATGCAGAGAAAACACGATTTGCCTCCTCCGATTTTTACTGTCAACGCTCAACCAGACGGAAGACCTCCAGCTCAAATTCCCCCTCTTAACGTGGAACAAGCTCAGAACCCGCCTTTAAGCCCTCCTCGTAATCCCTTTATCATTGACCTTACCACCCAAAACCCTCATTACGCTTCAGCCTCTTATCAAACACTACCCCCTCCTCAAAATACCAACCTCCAAGCACCACTTCCTTCCCCCAATGCAAACCACCAAATTGGCCTACCCCCTCACAGCCAAAACGCTAATAACCCGCACATTTCCCTCCATTACCAAAATCAACATACTAACCCCAAGACTTTCCCTCAAAATTACCAAGCCACTCAAAATGCCCAAAGTCCTTCTATTGCTCCACCACTACAGCAAAAGGCCACTTTCCAAATACAAATCCCCAACGAGCATGACGTCCATGGTTTAGAGCTCGACCACTATGAGGAGAGGGAACGAGAGTGGAAGTCAAAGGAAGAGACCGCCAAGATAGATATGAAAGAGGAAATTAGAAAAGCCATGAAAGAGTTGAACTGCATTCTTGAGGTCTCCGGGTTGAGTTACGAAGACTTGTGCATTCATCCAAATTTGGACCTTCCGGAAGGGTTCAAGGTGCCAAAATTCGACATCTTCGGAGGAACGGGGAACCCCTTAACACACCTGAGGGCCTACTGTGACCAACTCGTGGGAGTTGGGAGAGACCAAGCTTTGTTAATGCAGCTTTTTAGCCGAAGTCTGAGTGGAGAGGCTCTAGAATGGTTTACGTCTCATGAAACTAGACAATGGTTTAGTTGGAACGCTCTGGCTAAGGACTTCATCGAACGATTCGCCTACAATGTAGAAATTGTTCCTAATCATTACTCCTTGGAGAAGATGAAGCAGAAGCCGACCGAAAGTTACAGAGAATTCGCATATAGATGGCGAAAGGAGGTAGCTAGAGTTAGACCTCCCATGTCAGAAAAGGAAATTGTCGAAGTGTTTGTGAGGGTGCAAGAGCCCGAATATTATGACAAAATCATGTTGCTCGTCGGAGCGAAATTTACTAAGATAGTCAAGGTAGGTGAGACTATCGAAGATGGATTGAGAACCGGACAGATTGCACGTGTTGCCGCCTCGCCCGGATCCTTGGGCTTGTTGAAGAAGAAAAGAAAGAATGTGTCCTCTATCTCTTATGAGGGGAAAAAGACCCCAAGGAAATCCTCATCATACCAAGGTCATTCTCGACCTTCACAGAGTTTATACTCGGCTTGTTATGCACAGACTGATTACCAGAATACTCCTCCTTCCAGTTATCAAAATACTCCCCCTCTTAGCTACCAAACTACCCATACTATCTACCAAACTCCCCCTCCAGTTTATCAAACTCCATCTCATCACTACCGAAATGCCACCCCCAACTGTTCCAACATCCAGACAAATTACCAAACACCTCCCCCAATGTACCAAACCCCAGCTCCACTTTACCAAAATACCCCCTCGAACTACCAAGCTCCACAACCAAACTACCAAACCAACTCGTATCCCAGATATCAAGCCCCCCGTCTGAACACTCCAAATTATCGCCAAATGCCTTCCCCTGAACAAGGCAATTACGATCCCTCCCGTCCCAGATTTGAGAAGAAGCCTGCTAGAATTTTCACTCCGCTTGTTGAAAGCCGAACAAAGCTGTTCGAGCGATTAAATGCCGCAGGATATATCCATCCAGTGGGGCCCAAGCCGGTTGATACTAGCTCAAAGTTTTACAAACCTGATCAAAGGTGCGCGTATCACTCCAACAGTGTTGGACATGATACCGAGGATTGTATCAACCTGAAACATAAAATCCAAGACCTGATCGATCAGAACGTGGTCTCTCTTTAGACGGTCGCGCCCAATGTTAATAGTAATCCTTTGCCAAATCATGGAGGCGCCACTATCAATATGATAGAGACAGATGATGACTGGTGCGTGATGAAGGCGATAGTTTCGATTGCTCCTGACGAAATGGAAAGGGCTGTAGCTTCGTTGAGCATTAGAGAGAAGAAAAAGTTTGTGATTCTGACACCCGAGAAGACTGTTGCCTTGGTGCCACGAGAAACACTTACCCAACCAAAGTTTGTGATTGAAACGACTGTTACCCAGGGTATGACCAGATCCGGCAGGTGCTACACACCGGAAGAGTTGGCTCAAGGAGGGCAGAAGAAGGACCAAGCAAAAAGACCGATCAGTGAAGCCGAAGCTGAGGAGTTCTGGAGAAAAATGCAACTGAAAGATTATTCGATTGTGAAACATCTAGAGAAGACGCCGGCTCAGATTTTCATATGGGCTTTATTGATGAGTTCGCAGTTGCATAGACAGGCTTTAATGAGAGCTTTGGATGACACATATGTGCATGTGGGTACTAACAGTGACAATCTAGCAGCTATGATAAACCAGGTCATTCGGGGACATCGAATCAGCTTTTGTGACGAAGAGTTGCCCTTTAAAGGAAGGATGCACAACGAAGCTCTGCACGTCACCATCAAATGCCGAGACAAAGTTATAAATCGTATTTTGGTCGACGATGGGTCCGGTCTCAACATCTGCCCGCTTTCGACTCTTAAGCAGCTGAAATTCGACTTGGGAAAGGTTCAACAAAACCAGGTCAATGTGAGAGCCTTCGATGGAGTGCAGAGAGACACGATAGGGGCAGTAAATTTGGATATCCAGATGGGACCTGCAGAATTCAATGTGGAGTTTCAGGTGTTAGACATCAATACCAGCTACAACTTGCTTCTTGGAAGACTGTTTATCCACATGGCTGGTGTTGTGCCTTCTACCCTTCACCAACTGATGAAATTTGTTTGGAAGGACCAGGAATTGGTCATTTATGGTGAAGGGAGTCATTCTGATGGGTATGCGCTGTTCGTTCACGAGGTTTCCCGAGGTTGTGATTTCTACACAGTGGAGCTGGTAAATGCCACCGATGATGATTTGGCTCCTCAACCTCCCATGCCTTTTGTGTATAAGATGATTGCTACTATCATGCTCCAGAATGGTTTTGAACCAGGTTTTGGATTGGGGAAACACTTTCAAGGAATCGTCGAGCCTATCCAAATTCCTGCCAAAGGAGCAAAGTTTGGTTTGGGGTATGTCCCACGGATATCGATGAAGTAGAGATGAAGAACAAAAGTATTGATCAAGCATTGGCTAGGCCAATTCCTCATCTGTACCAGTCATTTCCAGTACGAGAAAATGTCAACGATGGTGGTCTCGGGGATGGAATCTGGGCCTTTTTGAGGAGATTGATGCGGTCATCGAGGTAGAGGCTGGGACATCAGGCATCCGTGATGCAGAACCCGAGGAGCGATTGCAGAACTTGACCTCCACACCACTCCTGATTTCCCCCTCATCTAGGTAGAAAGTACATGCGTTTTTGTTTGTTTTAAAATTGGTGGTAGTCCGGGAGAGGCCCGAGATCCACCCTTTATGCAATTGTTATTTGTTTGTAACTTTTAAATTCCCCTTGTGATATTTAAAAAGGAAAAACGGCCCTTGGCCATGGCCAAAGTTTGTGCTTGTCTTTCAATTTAAATGAAAAGCCTCTTTTATCAAAATTTGTTCGTTTACTTATCATCTGACTGAAGCCCAGAGAAGAGACCTGGTTCGTTTGCTCAGGGAGTACATTGATGTGTTTGCCTGGTCTTATAAAGACATGCCAGGGTTGAGCACGAATATGGTGTCACACAAGTTGCCGATCAATCCAGATTTCAGCCCAGTAAAACAAAAGACTCGAAAATTCAAGCCAGAGTTGAGTTTGAAGATCAAAGAAGAGATTACAAAGCAGATCGAGTCCCAAGTAGTGGAAGTGACACAATATCCGACTTGGTTAGCTAATGTTGTTTCGGTTGCCAAAAAAGATGGAAAAATTAGAATTTGTGTTGACTACAGATATCTCAACAAAGCTAGCCCGAAAGATAATTTTCCATTGCCAAATATTCACATCCTCATTGATAACTGCGCTAAGCATGAGATGCAGTCATTTATGGATTGTTATGCGGGTTACCACCAGATCCTAATGGACGAAGAAGATGCAGAAAAGACAGCTTTCATCACGCCTTGGGGTGTATATAATTATCGGGTGATGCCTTTTGGTCTCAAGAATGCCGGTGCTACTTATATGAGGGCCATGACAACCATTTTTCACGATATGATTCACAAAGAGATCGAAGTGTATGTAGATGACGTCATAATCAAGTCCCGCGAGAGTTCGGATCACTTGACTCACTTGAGAAAATTCTTTAATCGTCTGCGTCGATACAATTTGAAGTTAAATCCCGCCAAATGTGCTTTTGGGGTGCCTGCTGGCAAGTTGTTGGGATTTATAGTCAGCAGAAGGGGCATTGAGCTTGACCCTTCCAAGATCAAGGCGATCCAAGAATTACCTCCTACGAAGACCAAGAAGGAAGTGATGAGTTTTCTAGGAAGGTTGAACTACATCAGCCGGTTCATATCCCAATCCACCGTGGTGTGTGAGCCTATCTTTGAGTTATTGAAAAAAGATGCCTCAACCAAGTGGACCGGAGAATGTCAAACTGCTTTTGATGCCATCAAGAACTATTTGTCCAATCCACTAGTGTTAGTCCCTCCTCGAGAAGGGAGTCCGTTATTGTTATATTTGTCTGTCTCAGATAATGCATTGGGATGCGTGCTTAGTCAACATGATGAGACTGGGAAGAAGGAGCGAGCATTCTATTATTTGAGCAAGAAATTCACTCCATATGAGGCTCGTTACACACTTTTGGAGAGAACATGTTGTGCTTTGACTTGGATTGCTCAGAAGTTAAGGCATTATTTGTCTTCTTATACCACATATCTTATTTACAGAATGGATCCGTTGAAGTATATTTTCCAAAAAGCAATGCCGACCGGGAAGTTAGCTAAATGACAAATGCTTTTGAGTGAGTTTGACATTGTGTATGTGACTCAAAAGGCGATAAAAGCACAAGCTTTAGCTGATCATCTTGCGGAAAATCCAGTTGATAAGGAGTATGAGCCGCTCAAGACTTATTTTCCCGACGAGGAAGTTTCATTTGTGGGGGAAGATATTTCTGAAGCATATCCTGGTTGGAGAGTATTCTTTGATGGAGCGGCAAATCACCAAGGGAAAGGTATCAGAGCAGTCTTAGTGTCAGAATCCGGTCAGCATTATCCTATGGCGGCTAAACTCTGATTTAATTGCACAAACAACATGGCTGAGTATGAAGCTTGCATCCTCGGTTTAAAGATGGCAATCGACATTAACGTTCATGAGCTTCTAGTTATTGGAGACTCAGACTTACTGATTCATCAAGTTCAAGGAGAATGGGCCGTGAAGAATCCAAAAATCACACCGTACGTGCAATATATACAGAAGTTGTGCAAGAGATTTCGTAAGATTGAGTTCAGACATACTCCCAGAACACAGAATGAGTTGGCCGATGCTCTTGCCACCATTGCCTCAATGATCAAACATCCGGATACAAGTTATATTGACCCCTTGGATATAGAGGTAAAAGAGCAGCCTGTCCATTGTTCACATGTTGAAGCGGAACCAGATGGTCTACCTTGGTATTTTGACATCAAGAAGTATTTAGAGGACGAGATTTATCCTAAGAATGCAACGCTCAACCAGAAGAAGTCGATACGTCGTATGACCCTCAATTTCTTTGCAAGTGGAGAAATCCTTTATAGGAGGACTCCGGATTTAGGTCTTCTCAGATGTGTTGATGCTATTGAAGCTGCGAAGCTTCTTGAATAGATACATGCTGAAATTTGTGGTACTCACATGAATGGGATCACTTTGGCGAGGAAGATCCTTCGAGCCGGTTACTTTTGGATAACCATGGAACATGACTGTTGCAAGTTTGTGCAAAAATGTCATAAATGTCAAGTGCATGGAGATTTGATTCGGGTGCCGCCTCATGAACTCAATGCTATGAGTTCACCTTGACCGTTTGTAGCTTGGGGCATGGATGTCATTGGTCCAATAGAACCAGCTGCCTCTAACGGACACAGATTCATTTTGGTTGCTATTGACTACTTCACCAAGTGGGTGTAAGCAGCTTCGTATAAGTCGATAACCAAGAAAGTTGTGGCTGATTTTGTTCGCAACAATTTGGTATGTAGGTTTAGAGTACCGGAATCCATCATTACTGATAATGGGGCGAATCTCAACAGTCATTTGATGAGAGAGATATGTGAACAATTCAAGATTACTCACCGGAACTCAACCGCCTATCGTCCCCAAATGAATGGAATAGTAGAAGTTGCCAACAAGAACATAAATAAGATTTTGAGGAAAATGATTGATAATCGCAGAGGTTGGCATGAGATGTTGCCATATGCTTTGTTAGGTTATCGAACGACTGTCAGATCATCAGTTGGAGCTACTCCATATTTGCTAGTATATGGAACAGAGGCAGTTATACCTGCAGAAGTTGAAATACCTTCATTGAGAATCATCAAAGAAGCTGAATTGAGTGATGCTGAATGGGTTCGCAAGCGGATCGACTAGTTAACCTTGATCGATGAGAAGAGAATGGTTGCGGTTTGTCATGGTCAACTTTATCGACAGAGGATGATCCGTGCTTTCCACAAGAAAGTAAGATCCAGAGCATTCGAAATTGGTCAGTTAGTCCTTAAACGCATTTTCCCTCATCAGGATGAGTACAAAGGGAAATTTGCACCGAATTGGCAAGGACCCTACATGGTTCGCAAAGTGTTATCTGGAGGTACCTTGGTCCTATCGGAGATGGATGGCACCGAATGGCCGAAACCAATCAACTCAGATGCTGTCAAGAGATACTATGTGTGAAGTTTCAGTTTGTATCATTTCATTGTAATCGTTCATTTCCTTGTAATCGTTCTATTTGCTTGTATTCGTCCTATTTGCTTGTAATCGCTTCGTTTAAAATTTTATCCCTTTTGTAATGAACTACGTCTGACCTGAATTCTCAAGAATGAGATACGTAGGCAGCCTATGTCGGCCTTGGTCACCCTTTTATCCCCTTTTAATATCTTTCCTTGTAATGAACTACGTCTGATCTGAATTCTCAAGAATGAGATACGTAGGCGGCCTATGTCGGCATCGATCACCCCTTTATCCCCTTTTACACTACAAAAAACACGCATATTAGCCACGCAGGAAACCGTGACTAAATGGGACTCAAACCGTGGCTAACTGCACTCTGCCACGGTCCTTTAGCCACAGTCGCAAGCGTGCCCATAACGGGCGTCGCAAGCAAGTTAGCCACAGTTTTGGCATCCGTGGCAACATTTATTTAACCACAGTTTGATTAATTATAGCCACGGTCGTTGCATGGGTAAATAAGGCATGGTCAATATGAGGAATTATACATTAGCCACAGTTGAACCGTGGCAAACACAAACTTTTTTTTTTAAAAAAAATTACAATTGTTTCCCAGCATTATGCTGGTACCAATACATTAATAAATAAGCATTCACTAATAACCATCATTCACAAATTATATGGCACAAGATGAAAATGGACTTATGCAAGAACTAAAGATACATTGACATCCATATTTTTTGGCACCACCAAGGCATATAATATATTTCCAAGGTCTTTTCTTTCATTTCCCTTGAGCAGCAAGGTTCCTGATAGTTTCAAAAGCAACCATGCAACAAGTTAGACCTCACAGAAATGATAGAGCACCCCAACCATGAAACACAAGTTAGATTCCTAATTTATGCACACAGCTAGATAAACCAATTTAAATAGATAGTTTTGCTCAAGGTGAACTTCTCATTGGCTGAATAAGATGCTTCACTGTCATATCCACAAGGTAACATGGGATTATATAAGTTGATGCATGTTGAGGCACCTACCTAATTGAAAAATCAATAGCAAGAGGATGCATACATTTACACAATTGAATAGCTCAAGGCATAAAATTCGTAATGCTACCATATACGACCAAAACATATGTCGAACTAAAATAGAAATGTCAGCAAGAACTCAACAAATCAGCAGAGAAATCCAAGTTCAACCATTTGACACATGTCTAGAAGACAATATCAGATATACATTTAGAATAAAAGATAAAACAATCAAACAAGGAGACGAGTAGGTAGACACCAATTTAAGGTTGCTGATATAATAAACACTTCTGCAAAATTGACAATCCTTTTCCCCCATTTCGATCAATTCACACAAAACAGACAAAATATAGAAGTAGTGTCATTTTCTGGTTCATCTAAGTGGAGATACAATTAGAAACAATTTTCAAAGTGCAAACAATAAAATAATACCAAAAATAAAAGAAAATAAAGCAGATCAGTATGAAAAAAACAGAGTTCTATAATACCTTGATCCCAAAAGGAGACATTCGAAGTTGTGACCCGAATCAAGCAAAATCAAACCCACCAAGAGATGTCTTAGTGGGATGCTAAAACCAGACATCAAAGCACTGGCAGTCTCCAATCTGAAGCAATCAATAAAATCACAGTAACAATCAAAAAATCAAAAACATATCAAAAGTACACAATGAATCTTTTGGTCTTAAAAATGCTATGACATTTTTATAATGGAGTGTCATTAGGGATAGAATAGACTCTAAGAATTAAATACTTACTAAACACAAAGAAGTAACATTATTTTTATAGGCGAACTAAAAAGGAAAGTAAGCAACATAAATTGAAATAAAGGAAGTGGGTAATTTGGAATAATGGACACAACTCACTAGCCTAAAATGGTAGTATTAGAAAGTTCCTTGGATCAATTTGGTTTGTTTCTAAATTAC
>JAJOOE010059133.1:0-22500 GCA_036250405.1 Solanum raphanifolium
CATGGTTCAAACCAAAGCAACAATATAAACAACATAGTATATCATAAACACAAAGAAAATACTAGGCAATTTATCACCATGACAAAGAGAAATAGCCAACATCTGATTTCTCCAAGCAAAACCAACAAAAAAATTTCCGTACAAATCCACAACAAGTTTTCTCTAGCTTTTTCACTAAAGAACTGATTGAACAAATTGAAAACAATAACTACAAGTATATTTGCCTAAAATCCTACAACCCCATCAAAGGTAAAAGAAATTTTGCACAAAGAGAAACCCTCAAAGAAACCCATTGAAAATTGAACAAAAAATTAACTTGAAAATCTTGGGTAGCAGAGATTTTTTACCTGAAAATGATTTTACTACTTTCTGCTACTATTTGACGCAGTCGAATTTTAGAACGGTGAAGAAGTACTCCAGCTTTGTTGAGAGATTTGAGTGTTGGTTTCTTTCTTCTCCATTTTGATAAAATTTTTTTGGTGGAAATGGTTAAGAAAGATGATGTAAAAAGACAAATATTGGGGAAATGAAAAAACAAAAGGGAGGGAGTGAAATTTTAAGTCCCGCCTGATTTTGCCACGATATTTTAACGTCAGCTTTTTACCCGTAAAGAATTTCATTTATTTTGATGATTTTACCACGGTTTGTCAAACCGTGGCAAAATAACTGTGGGTAAAAGCCATTTTTTTGGTAGTGAATCAAGGTTTAATTTCTTATACCCATTTGATTTTAGTATAATTTTAGGTATATTTTGTTATTTCTTGATGTGTGGCTAAAAACCCCCCATTCTTGGAGTGTGATTTAGCAAATATGTGTTGATATTCTTGTTGGGCATCAACTCGACCCACTCAACACATATTTGTTAAATCACACCCCAAGAATGGGGGTTTGTAGCCACACATCAAGAAATAAGAAAATACACCTAAAATGATACTAAAATCAAATGGGTATAAGAAATTAAACCTTGATTTAAGCAAAGGAAAAAGAATGGATAAAACCCACTTCCAACTTGGGGAAGATGAAATCATTCTTTCTTCAAGTCTCCCAAAACCATCTCCAAACTTGAGAGAAAATATCCAAAAAGTACTACTCTATTCTGGAAATTAAAATTATTGTTCGACTCCTTACAAATTAATGACAAGTTTAGTATTTATAGACTTCAGAAAATAGTGTTGGCAGATCATTCGGCGAGGTTAGTCGAAATCGCCGATTAACTTTATTATTCCCCCTTTAGTGTAGTTTGTCGCCGTCTTGCACTAACCTTCAGCGTCGTTGTGCTCTGTGACATTGGGCGGTAGAGTACTGCTTCGCGGAACTATTCAGCGAAGCGCTAACTGCTTCTTTCATCGCCTTTTTGATCATTCTCGTTCAGGGCTTTGCGTACTGGAACAAAGGGCGGAATGCATCCCTTCGGCGAGTCGTCAAGTGTGCTTGGCGATACGCAGGCTTTAGCCTGTTCATTCTTTTTAGCCTCTTTGTTCCTTTTTGCGCCTAAGTGTCCATGCTTTCACCAACACTTCAAATACCTGAAACTTAAGAGTTTTCATCAGATATTGAGACAAAATAAGCATTTTAGGACACTATTTCTATCAAAATAAAGCCCTAAATGAGTCCAATTTGTGGACTCATCAATGGTACATACAACCCTTAGAAATAACCGTTTTA
Source organism: Solanum raphanifolium (assembly GCA_036250405.1). Lineage (NCBI taxonomy): Eukaryota > Viridiplantae > Streptophyta > Magnoliopsida > Solanales > Solanaceae > Solanum > Solanum raphanifolium. The sequence goes on from JAJOOE010059133.1 coordinate 1,666, forward strand.
GCTTTAAGACAAGAAATAAACCAACCTTCTGGCGTAGAATTTCCTCCTTTCCACTCTAGGACAGTCTCATTTGGGAACTGAAACTTGACTACACAAGTTCTACAATCAATAGAAGCATAACACAAGTGCAACAAATCTATCCCAAAAGACACATCAAAATTTAGCATATAAAGCTCTACCAAATCAACAAAAGTAACTCTATGAGACAAAGAAATGGGACACTTTCTATAGACCCTCTTAGCCACCATAGAATCACCAATAGGAGCAGAGATAGAAAAAGGATCTAGCAATACATCAGGAAGCACATCAAATCTCAAAGCCACATAAGGCATCACAAAAGACAAGGTAGCACCGGGATCAAGTAAAGCATAAACATGAAGTTGAAAGACTTTCAACATACCGGTAACCACATCTAGAAAACCCTCTTGATCACCACGAGTTTGAAGTGCATAAAATCTATTTTTTCATCGGAGCATTCAAACCCTATCTACTTTGAAAGGATGAAGGATAGGGTTGAACCCTACGACGATTATCTCTTTCATTCTTAGAAACCAAAGAACAATCTCTTATCTTATGGTCCATCTTACCACAATCAAAACAAGTTTTGGAACCCACTAGATACTTACCCTTATGCTTTGTTCCACACTTAAAACAATTTGGAAATGAAGACCCATTACCACCTCCTTGAAGCTTAGGGTTAGACACCCTATCTTTGTTTAACTTGGGAGCATATGAGCAACCTTGACCAGAAAACCTTTGTCGAAACCTAGGACGACCATGTCCATCGAACCTTACATGAGAGAAATTACGATCACCGGTTTTAGCTCTCTATGTCTCCCTAGACATCTCCTTAAGTTTCTCATCTTCAATATGTTGGGCATGAACCATGAGATGAGAGATGTCCATGTCATGGACAAGCATAGTTGTACGACATTTTATCAAAACCAATTCGGATACTCCCGAAACAAACTTGCTCTTCCTTACCCTAAAGTCGGCAACTATAGAGGGAGCATATCTCGACAACTGTGTGAACCTCAAAGCATATTATTTCATACTCATGTTCCGTTGCCAAAGATTAATAAACTCAAGAAACTTTTCCTCCCTCATGTCAAGAGGAAAGAACCTATCAAGGAAACCAGACTTGAACCTTTCCCATTCTAGGGGACCCACATCTTTTGGTCTTGCTTCCTTCCATTGGTTGAACCAAATTTTAGCAACACCCTTAAGTTGATAAGTGGTCAAATCTGATTTTTTCACCGGTGTCACTTCCAGAATAGCCAACACCATATAAACCTCATTAATGAACTCTTAAGTATCTTCCTCAACCTTAGAACCATAGAATTCCGGAAGATTCATCCTAGTGAAGTCCCTCACTCTAGATGTTGTTGTACCCATATTTGGGTTCACGGGGACCACAACCACCCTATTTTCTTTGGCCGACACGACTTGAGCCAATACTTGAAAAGCAGTCCTAAACTCCCTATAAGTCACTTGCTTGGCCAAAAGGTTAACTAGAGCTTGAGGATCTTGAGGAGGAGCTCCTTTACCAACATATTTTCCCTGATTCCTTCTAGCATAAGCCCTTCTAGTAGTCATATCATGTAGACCATCGGGTAATGAATAGGAGACAGACCTTATAGAGTTAAACTCTATCGCACGACTTAGAGTCATGAAGAAGTGATGTTTCCTAAACATCTTGTAGTCTCTTATTCATAAATGTGGCACGCTTCACATTGATGAACAAGACTCTACTTGATGTGATTTTGAGACATGCTCAAACCTTTCTAAACTTGGCCCTCATACCAAGTTTTTCACGACCCAGGGGTACCCCTAGATGTAACATGGAGTACAAGACCCCGAGAGGGCTCATATAAGCCACTTAGATTTCATAGTCAAGATAATAGAAAATCAATAAGATTTAAAACAATTTCAATGCAATCAAAGTTTTTATAAGCAAAGTGCAAGTCTAATGCACTTGTCTGAAAAACCACCTAATACAATAGAATCTCGGTACAAAGCCATACATGAATGTTCAAAACTCAAATGAAAAGAACATAGTGAAAGTAGTGGCCATATCCCCGAATGGATGAGGACTCACAAATCTTCTACTATGGATCCTAGCCACGAGGATGAGAATCGGGAACACCAGACCCTATATTTGGATAAGAAATGTAGACAAGAGTATGTGTTAGTACAAAAATATACTAAATATGATAGCTTGCATAAACATAACATAAACATTAGACAACATAAGTCATAAAGCATAAACAATGCACATCATAGATCAATCTCAACACGTAAGGAATTTTTCTTGAAGTAACCTTATTTGATCCTTAGTCAAGACTTGGGTAACCGCCTCTAGTCTTCCACATCATTGAAGGCACACTCAAGCAACAATCCAAGTTCATTACCTATCCTAAGATATCCTAGCTTATCTTTTAAAGACATCGGGAATCACATCTTGCCTTATTATAAATCACCTCATGCCCTTCTTACTTTAGGATCATGGGTAGTCACCACTTGTCATACTTACTTTATGATAATGGGTAGTCACCTCTCGTATCCTTGCTTAGGATCATGGGTATTCGCCTCTAGTCCAACATCATGAGACATGGGTCCTCGCCTCTTGTCTTTCTATCATTTGACATGGCTACTCATCTCTTGTCTTTCACTTTAAGGAATATGGGTAATCACCCGTTATCCTACTTTAAGGAATACGGGTAATCACCCCTTATCCTACTCTTATGGCAGTCAAGGGTAATTGCCTCTAGCCTCATCAATTTCATAGTTCTTTATCTGATTAATTTTAGGTGAGAAATCTTTTAAACCTAAAATCATTCATTGTGAGAAAGTCTTTCACATTCATACATAAGTAAATCATGTGGGAAAATCCCTTCCACAGCAATCGCCAAAATAATCAACAATCAACTACGCGTGTTTCACTCTTAAAGAAATTCTTATCATAAATCATCGCATATGCTTCAATCTCAAAGAAACTACTATTGTATTTTATTTATCCTATAAGAGTACACATAAATCCATCAATTCTCCTTTCATAGAGTAAAACCCATTTTAATCAATTTCATCTTAGAGACATGGGTCAAGCATGGGTACATGGATATCATAAAATGCATACAATCCTCTCAATTCATGCATAATCATCATAATTCAATCAATTGAATCAACATTCACAATGACCCATTACTAAAAAGAAAAATATAACTCATATTGGGGAATTTCTACTTTCTATTGGAGAACTTAGTAGCTCCATGGATGCAAGAATTTCATGGATAAATAAAGCTATCATACCTTGCTATCAAAGCCCACCACAATGGAGAATGGAGATTTGACCTTGAGCTCTAACTTCAACCCTTCTTCTTTTTTTATTCAAGTTTCGAGAGAGAGTAATGTTTCGAAGAGGAAGAACCCAATTTCTTTTGTTGAGTTTAAGAGAATGACTTGAATGGGTAAGTTTTAGGGTTAAAATCACTTATATAGGGGTCCTATGCATGGGTAAAATGACATAGTATTATTTTAAAGAAATTTGGAAAAGACCCAAAAGCCCCTGAGCTTACAACTGACTACAGCCCCACACGCCTCTCTTCAAGAGCCATTAAGGACCACACGGCCTATTGTGGCAGTCGTGGTCCTTAACCACTAACTTGTAAATCCTGCCACAAAACTTGACTCCCTTTATGACCCATGCCATGAGTCGTCAAGTGGCTCATGTGGAGGGTCAATATTTTGGCTAGTTACTGCCTCCCCTTCATGGCCAGCACTACGGCCCGTTGAGCTCTTCACAAACCCTTTGGGTGCTCGTGGTAGGGGATCTTTCCTTGGCTCTATTCTGTGAGCCACCACGGGTAACACCAAGCCATGTGGTACCCTTTACGACCCATCTGGGCCTCAATGAAGGGTCCACAAGCTCAAATACTTGGGTAGTGACTTGTTCCCTAGCCCCTTCCTTAGTCTACTAGATTCTGAGGTGTTACATGTGTAATGAGGTTTGGTAAGAAAGAGAATCTTAGTCCTTTTTATTTAGTCGCATATCATATTTTGAGACGTATTCATAACATTGCTTATGAACTAGTATTGCCTAATTAATTGGCATCGGTGCATCCAGTCTTTCACTTCCTCATGTTAAAGAAATATGTTGCTGATTCGACATCTATAGTTCCTTTAGAAGGTTTGGGAGTTAAGGAAAATCTTTCTTATGAGGAAGCCCCGGATGAGATTTTAGACCGACAAGTCGAGAAGCTTAGAAATAAAGAAGTTGCTTCTGTGAAAGTGTTATGGAGGGATCAGTTAGTTGAGGGTGCTACTTGGGAGGCTGAGGCCGATATGATATCCCAGCATCCTCATCTATTACCTTCTACCCATACTCTAGGTACACGTATTGAGTTTCTCATAATTTACTCTTTGGTGTCATGTGTCTTAGATATTCCCATGATTTCCTCATTTACCCATGTTCATGAAAAAGCACAAGTTTTGAGAAAATGAGTCAACTTGATTGATTTTTGCATGTTTATATACATTTCAGTATGAGTTGCATATACACTTCACGATATGATGTTTTGAACATGCTTCAGCTTGAAGTTGATGTTTTCTCCTCGGATATGTGTATTTATATGATTGTATGCATGTTGGGCTGTTATATTTGAGTTCTTTTCCTTCATATGATGACTAGAATTCCATTCTAGGAAAAATATTCCCAATGGGGAGATAATGTAACACCTCAGAATCAATAGGGCCAAGAAAGGGGTCAAGTGGGAGGTCACCAACCAAAAACTGAGATAGGGCACCTTACATGGAGCCCTTGAGGGGCCATGAAGGGGTACTACGACCCGTGGTGCTGCTCTTGAAGGCCTTCCAGAGCCTGGCCAAGAGAGGATCCCCTCCCACGAGCCCTTAGATGGCTCGTGGTGTGCCTCATGCCTCGTGGTGGTGCCCGTGAATGGGAGGCAAAACCCACCCCAATCCCACCACATTCATACGAACGTCCAGACGGGTTGTGAAGGGGAAAATGACCCGTAAACCTACTCGTGAGGTAGGTCAAGGCACCTAGAGGTCTTCCTAAGCCGTTAGTCCAAGGGCCATAACTACCCATATTACTCGTGGACCCTGAGATGGCTTGTGAAGATTTTCGTTTAAGTTCGCGTTAGCTGTAAGTCTAGGACAGTTGGGTATTTTTCTAATTATTTTATCTCGATACTATTTCATTTTACCCATACCTAGAATCCCTATATAAGTATTTTTAACCCCAAATTTAACCCATTCAAGTCATTCTCTCAAATTTACAAAAGAAGAACATGTCTTCCTCTCCAAAATATTTCTCTCTCTAGGAAACTTGAAGAAGAAGTGTCCAAGCTAGGGTTTTCAAGTCAAGTCTCCTAATCCTCCATTGAAGGTAAGCAATTGGCATTGATTTCTGATAGTTTTCATATGTTGAGCAAAAGAAGAACTAATATTAAGGAGATATTCTAATGTTGAGGCAAGTGGTGATTACCCATGCTCTCTAATTCAAAGACAAGAGGTGATTACCCATGTCAAATGATGTAAGGACAAGAAGCGATTACCTATGTTCATTTATGAACTAAGATGAATATGATTAAGAACTATTCCGTGGAAGTTAAGCTTAGTAACAAGTGGACAAGTGGAGATTACTCGTGTCCCATATGTGCTAACATAGGATTGTTTAGATAGACATTAGCTAGTGGATCTACATAAGCTAGAAGTTCATCGTACTTACCTTGGCAAGTAGGACAACCCTTTTTTCGGTGTGGGAGACACCAGATTCCATGTTGATAGCTCACATGGTCTTATATGTGGGTTCAGGCTATTTCCCACAACAAAGTTAAGATTAACAAAGGTTACTTCAAGGAAGTATCTCATACTTTTTCAAGATGAGGTTCACTTGCATTTATTATGTTTTACGACTTATGTTTTCTAACATTCAAGATTCATGTTTTAGCTTGATCATTGCATGCTCATGAAAATGTCCCTTTTTATCATGACTTTATATGTTTTAATGCATGCCTATCATACTTGGTACATAGTTTTTACTAATGTATATTCTTGCCTACATTTCCCCAAATGCAGGGTCCGACAGTCAGGGTTTTCAGTTTTGTGGCTAGAGCTCATTTAGGAGATATCGAACTTTGGGTGAGTCGTGATGCTTCGAGGGATCGGACATTTATTATTTTCAGACTTTCCCTACTTTTAGTTTTGGAACATGATGTACGGGCTATGTCGAGATTCATTCTTATGTACTAGATGGCTTTGAGACAATGTTTAGATTTCTGCTTTTCTATATAAAACTTTGATACATTCAAACTGTCTTAAATCTCTTTTTTCTATTTCTTGTATGATGAAAGCTAAGTGGCTTGTATGGGTCTCTCGGGCACTTCTACGCATGTTACGCCTAGGGTCTACCTTGAGTTGTGACATCAACTAAGTGGATCCACTAAGCTCTGCCTGAAGGAACTTAGGATTTATTTAAAATGTATTATCTTGTACCCATGTTGGCATACGTGATTTTTGAGGAATGTTAGTTGTCTGAACTCATCCCCATATCTGTTCTCAATACTACTCCCAATAATATATACTTATGCTCAATCTTTAAAAACATACTCTTCCTCTTGTTTGAGATAATTGCTCAAACTATCCTTTTAAAAGAGGTAACTGCTCTTGAAATATCTTTAAACTCATAATCATTTAGAAATAAAAGTTTCTCTTTTATCAATGTAAAAATAAATACCTTTGGGAATACATAGTTCCCTTATACTCTTACTCAATTCATACTTGAAAGCTCTTCCTCAAAAATATATCAAAATCATATTGTGATATGATCATTGATTACTCGGGAAGTCATACTACATAAACATTAATGGTATATCTAGGTACCATAGTGCTTAAACATTGATGGAATACTCGATTGTCATACTAATCATGTTTTACAAACTCTTTCTCAAAATTCATATTTTAAACTCAAGTGTTGGCATTAAAAGAAAACTTCTCAACATTTATAACTCAATTCATAGGGTTCATGCGGGATTATGGGCATGAATGACTCAACTCAGGGATCTTAATAGCAATATAGAAACTCAGAACTCAAGGAGACTACTCATCTCGAGAATACTCAATTCATAAGGTTCATGTTGAAATATAGACATGATCGAATCAACTACAGAATATCAATGCATAACATATAGCAATTGAATAATTAGCTAGGAATATAATTTAAAAAATAATTAGGAACTCAAGAACTCAAAATCAACTCATCTCAAGAATACTAAAATTTAGGGATAAAACCTAGATTACTATTTTACTGATTTGAAAGTAGATGTAGGGTGTGAGGACGAACTAGTCCAACATTATGATAACCTTACATACTTGAAAGACGAGGTTCTTGAAGAATCTTGAATAAGAACTTGATTAGAAGCCTTGAAACCCTAGCTTGAAGGTAAACAATCAAGAAAACCTTTCTTGAGTTTCTTGAATTAGTTTCTTGAAATCTCTATGGCCAAGAATTATGATTTTCATTAGTGATTCATAGTTCTATGGAGGAATTTGAGTTGGAAAGAGTGGAATTCTTGGAGAAAGACTTACCTTGAAGAAGAATCTTGAAAAAGATTGAGACAATCTTGATGGAGTCTTATACTTTGATTTTTCCTTAGGATCTTCCCTTAGGTTTTAAGAGAGAAGATAATGATTGATTAAGAGATGAAAATCTGATTGTTTTGGGTCTTTAATTAGTCAAGCAATTCGTTTAGGGTTTGCTTAGAGGTAAAAAAACAAAAAGACCCTTTTAATGTTTTCCTGCCGGTTAATTCGTCACTACACTGTAGCAGATTACTATAATGGTCATCACTTTTTTACTCCAAACTCTAATTGTTGGGAAATTTGTGGCATTGGAAAGAAGATTCAAATATCTTTAATTTGATAGGTTATGGGCCGCGTAACTCTTTATATTCTAAGAGATATAGTCATTTGAAGTTGATCCAAGGAGAATCTTACATCTAAACTAAACCGGTAAGAAAACTCTCAACTTAACTTCATGCTAGGAGTTTCTAGTGACCTTATTGATATCCAAAATCATTCCCATACTATAGAATTTACTTTAACATATATGAGCAATTTACGAATAACCCAATAAGACCTTATATGCAAATAAAGAACAAATCGGGTCTTAGCTTAGAAATTTTTTGGGTGTTACATAATATATCACAAGTCTATGTTATAGTGCTCCAGGAAGTAGGATGCAAAGCTAGATATTTTTAAAAGGAGCAAGACAAAAATACAGCTACCAATGAAAAGAAACATGCTCAAAGGGGTAACTAGTGGTGTAATATCTAAAAATGTTAAAATCCACAAGACTTATCAAAGAAATCCTATTATCTTCTACTAATGGAGAAACACTTTCATTTTGATATGATAACATGTAAGTAATGTTAAAGTCTAAGATTAAAAATATGAAATATGCAAACATTCCTCACCTCAGATGGCAGAAGTATCAATTAAGATGGACCAATGATGTATCTATGATAGAATGGGTCATAACAAACACAATCTGTGAAGTTCTATACAATGTCACATCTATGAGCCTAAGTGTTTGAAACTTTGCTATTTCATTAGTTTTAACACTTATGATTTGGATAGGAATAAAGTAAACTTTTAGGATGAAGACTGTAAGTAAGGCTCCCACCTATGGATCATACAGACTTCTACAGGCCGTAGATGGAAACAGTAGGTATTGGGAAAATAATTATTCAGAAATTAAGGTCTAGTACCCTTTTTACGGTCCACCATGATGGTCTGTCATTCTATGTACAATTCATATTTAGGTATCGTAGGTAACCCCTAGGCTTAGTTAAATTTTGAAGCTTAAAGTTGGTTTCTAAAGTTGGCATTTAAGGACCATAGGAAGACCTATGTCATTACCTAGGAGTACCCCGTAGATGAGATAAGGCATATAGAACCCCAAAGAACTCCATACAATCCACTTAGTCCTCATAAAATAAGAAATAGAACAATAAGAGTAAAACACATTTAAAGTCCAAAAATGTATTCATAAAAGAAAGTGGAAGTCTAGACACATGTCTCATCATAGCCATCTATTACAATACATAATGAAATTGGGCCTAGCCCATACATCATGTCCAAAAAGGAAATACAAGAAATGGAAACTAAAACAATAAATCAGTCCTCGAAGCATGAGAACTCACCAAAGCTCGGAATCTCAAGAGTAACACTTAGCCATGAAACTAACCCAGACTGTCGGACTCTACATTTGGGAACAATGTAGGCAAAAGTATGTGTTAGTACAAAATGTACCAAGTATGATAAATATGCACAAAAACATTTAAAACAAGCTAAAATGGACATTTTATTTCAAAGCATGCAAATGTAAAGTTTAAACATCAAATAAAAGAATAGAAATCATGAGTCATAAACATGGACAATAAAAGTCAACATCATCTTTAAAACCTTTGAACTCATGTACAATACCTCTTGAAGTAACCTTAGTTCATTATTCATGTTCTTGTTGTGGGAGATAAACCTTAACCGACATGAGACCATGTGAGCTATAACATGATCACTAGTGTTACCCACACCGAAAAGGATTGTCCTACTTGCCTCAGGTAGAACCATGGTTTCTTAGCTTAGGTGGATCCACTAGCTAAATATCATACGGGGGCACGTATTTTATGGGATAAGAAGATTTTTACTAGAAAACCGGCCATTCTAACGGGGGAGCTTCCCTCTCAAAAGATTTCTTTTAGAAACCAGGACTTTCTAGCGGGGGAGCTTCCATTTCAATTCAATATCCACTCAGTGCTAAGCATAAATCCCACAGAATATTTATTAAGTCACAGGTTGTTTCATGTCTCATGTAAGGATGTCATTGACACTCAATAGAACCTAGTTCATTAGGATAGTTCTTAGAACATGCATGAGGAAACCTTTCACCATCCATGTCTACATGTAAGTATTAGAATCAATTAGGTGAGAAAGCCTTTCAACCTTAGAATTTTCATTATGTGAGAAAACCTTTCACATCATGTTCATTATGTGTTCATGAAAATGTCCTTTCAATCAACACAACAACATTATGATAATCATTGACAATTTACTCTCAAAGTGTCCTTAAAGCATTTACATAGATTTCATAAAAACTTGCATAATCTCATACATTACGCTTTCAAGGGTCAGAACCCACTTTCAATCATTACATCTAAACTCAAGAATTAAAAATCAATTTCATTATAATTCATGTGATTCTATCACTTCATGCATCAAATCATAAAATTTCTCTTTCATCATCAAAGACCCAAATTATAGGACTACAATTGAGAAATATGGGGATTTCATGGGCTCTTGGGGATACATCATAAAAACCATAGGAAATCATAAATTCATGCTTATAATAACATAACCCAACCATTAAATTCAAGTTTGAAAGGAACCCATGACTATTGAATCAAACCCTAACAATGGGGGATTCCTATCTTTCTTTTGAAATTTGATTTTTGAAGGAACTCCATGGATGAAAGATGTCCATGGATGAAATATATCATACCTTAATCACAAAGCTCAATGCTAAGCTTCAATAGAGGATTTAACCTTGACCTTGATCCTAGTTGAACTTTCTTCTTCTTATTCTCCTAGTTTCTAGAGAGAGAAATATTTGAGAGGAGAGCTTTTCGGGATGTGTTTTAGGTTTTGGAAATAATGACGTGAATAGGTGAGTTTTAGAGTTAAAAAGGCTTATATATTGGTCCTAGACTTGGCCAAAACGACCTAGATTTAGTCGAATTAACGAAAAAGACCAATTAACCCTCAACCTAAAGTGACCTGCCCAGGGATAATGTGAGGTCCCAAGAGCCATGGTCATGACCACGAGTCCTAGTCCCCTTCGTTGACCTTGAGGTTGTGGCTTAGAAAAGGCGCCCTTAGCCCCTCATATCAAAAGCACCTTCACGAAGGGCTCCACGAGCCATGGTCCCTCTCGTGGGCCTTGTGGCAGTGGCTAAGCCACTCTCTCCTAAACCCTTACACACTCAACTCCCCTCCACGAGCCTTCCCATGAGTCATGGTCTTCATAATGAGCCGTGAAGTGGCTCGTGAAGAGAGGACCATTTTGGGAAGCTTCAGGAGGCTACAGCCTAGCCTACCAAGAGTGACACCAAGGGTTGTAGTCGTGGTCGTTGTTTCTTTGCCAGTGTCTATGGGAGAGTGGACTACCCTAGTCCTCTCCCTTGGCCTTTGCCCACTTCTATGGCTCTAACCCTCACATTTAGCTCTAGTTTAGCCTACTAGTTTTCGGGGTGTCACATTATCTCCCCCTTGGGAAAATTCATTTTTGAATGATGTTCTAGACACCTTACGGAACTCAAGACTCAAGCCTAGAAGCCCATCATGCATGCAACATCATAACGATGCACAAAACGAAGGAGTAAACATCAACTCCATACAAAACACATTCAATGCATCTCCAAGAATTAGGATCTAAATCTAACAACCCATTATGCATGAAATATTTATACATTTCTCATGTTCTAGGAGGAACTACCTTCCCCAGGCTCAAAAGCATGCTCAACACAATCTCATGGAGCCAATATGCAATTTACTTTCAACAATCATACTATAGCATGTTCAACAATTCATTTAATGAAGCATATAGGCAACTCATACTTACTGCACAATAACATGAGGAAAATCAACAATTTAATTTTCTTTCAAAAAATAAGCTCTCATGAACATGTATAACTTAAGCAGATCATGGTACACATAAAACACACATGACCCCAAAACATAAAAACAATTCTAGAGGAACTCATTACCTCAAGCTAGAGTAGGAGTAGAAGGAAAGAGATGAGGATATCGGGACATCATATCGGCCTCGGCCTCCCAAGTAGCACCCTCAACTAAGTGATTCATCCACAACACTTTTACGGAAGCAACTTCCTTATTCCTTAACTTCTTAACTTGCCGATCAAAAATCTTAACCGAAACTTCCTCATAAAATAAACTTTCATTAACTCCCAACCCTTCTAGAGGAATTATGGATGTCGGATCTCCAACACACTTCTTACGAATAGAGACATGGAAAACCGTATGCACCGATGAAAACTCATTTGGCGAATCTAGTTCATAGGGAACCTTACTAATACGTCTCAAAATTTGACATGGGCGTACATACCAGGGACTAAGCTTCCCTTTCTTACCAAACCTCATTACACCCTTCATGGGTGAGATTTTCAAGTAAACCCAATCATGAAAATAAAACTGAAGATCCCTTCTTCTAACATCGGCATATGACTTTTGCCGACTTTGAGCCGTTTTCAACCTTTCTCAAATGATCCAAACTTTCTCAATAGCTTCATAAACTAGTTCGGGACCTATCAAAGCAACTTCACCAATTTCAAACCAACCAATAAGAGACCTACATATCTTACTATAATGAGCCTCAAATGGAGCAATACTAATGCTAGAATAATAGCTATTATTATAGACAAATTCAATCAATGGCAAATGGTCATCTCAATTACCCTTAAAATCAATCACACAAGCCCTTAACATGTCTTCTAAAGTTTGGATAGTACGCTTCGCTTTCCCATCGGTTTGGGGATAAAAAGCCATGCTAAGCTTAACCTTGGTTCCAAGACCCTTTTGGAATGACTTCCAAAATTGAGAAGTGAATTGCGTACCACGATCGGAAACTATAGAGAAAGTCACCCCATGCAATTTTACAATCTCTCTCATGTACATCTTGGCATAGTCCTCCACTGAATGTGATACCTTGACCGGAAGGAAATAGCCAGTTTTGTCATCTGATCTATTATCACCCATAGAGAGTCATGTTGTCGTCGGTCCGGGGAAAACCAACAATAAAGTTTATATTCAAGTCTTCCAACTTCCAAGTAGGAATAGAAATGTCTTGAGACAAACCTCCCAGCCTTTGGTGCTCAACTTTCACTTGTTGACAATTAGGACACTTGGCCACAAATTCCGCAATATCTTTCTTCATCCCATTCCACCAATAGACTTCCAGTAGGTCACGGTACGTCTTGGTGGCTCCCGGGTAAATAGAACATCGAGCACTATGGGCTTCCTCTAGGATTTGTTCCCTCAAGTCATCAACATTCAGAACACATAAACGGCCTTGATATCTAAGCACACCATATCCCCCTTGGGAGAAAGCCTCAAGGGATTTCATAAGCACCACTTCTTTCAACTCAACCAAAGTGGGATCAAGACCTTGCTTAGCCTTCACATCCATTACAAAGGATGATTCGGAATCATTATAGACCATGACACCACCCTTTGTGGAATCCACTAGTTGGACACCTAGTCGGGCAAACCTATGAACATCACGAACCAACTCTCTCGTTTCTTCATCTACATGAGCCACACTACCCATTGAAAATCTACTAAGAGCATTCACTACCACATTAGCTTTACCGGGGTGGTAAAGGACACTCGTATCATAATCCTTCAAGAGTTCTAGCCACCTCCTTTGGCGAAGATTCATGTCATTTTGACTAAACACACATTGTAGATTTTTGTGATCAGTTAAAACATCAACATGGACCCCATACAAATAATGCCTCCAAAAATTTAAGGCAAAAACAACCGCCGCTAACTCAAGATCATGGGTAGGATAATTATTCTCATGGAATTTAAGTTGCCTGGAAGAATAGGCAATAACCTTACCATTTTGTATAAGCAAGCATCCCAAACTAATTCTAGAGGCATCACAATACACCACAAAACCATGTGTACCTTCCGTTAAGGTCAACAGCGAAGCGGAAGTAAGTATTTCTTTCAACTCTTGGAAACTTTTCTCACAAGCTTCCGACCACACAAACTTAGCCTTCTTTTGAGTCAAAGCCATTAAAAGAGAAGAAATGGAAGAGAATCCCTCAACAAACCTTCTATAGTAACTGGCAAAACCCAAAAAGCTTCTAATATCGGAAGGAGATAGAGGTCTAGGCCAACTCTTAACCACACCCGTCTTCTTAGGATTTACCTCAATACCCTTACTTGACACAATATGACCTAGGAAAACTATGGACCTTAACCAAAATTCACACTTGCTAAACTTTGCAAAAAGTTGTTTGTCCTTAAGAACTTGCAACACAACTCTCAAATTGTCCACATGTTCATTCTCACTCCTTGAATAGATCAAAATATCATCAATAAACACAATTACGAACATATCAAGATATTGTCTAAACACCCTATTTGTCACGCCCCAAACTAGAGGAGGCGTGACTGGCACTCAACACCTTATGCAATCGAGTTAGCCACTGAAATATACCAACAGACTCAACTGTGGGCCTAGAAGGTCGAGAAACATAACATCAAAAATATTAATCCTTGACCATTAGGGTCATAAGCTGAATAACAACTCATATAGACAAAGGTAGACAAGCCAAAAATGATAAAATACGAGATGGCTGATGAGGCTGAAATTAAGGACATATACACATACATACATATCTATACATACCAAGCCTATGTGGCTGGAAATTGGAAGTAGCAGAAGGAAACCCAGAATACTGTGTCCACGATAGCCTCAATGACTGTCATAAGCATTGGTCGAGACAAGGCCCCAACTATACCCAAATTGTACAACAAAAGTAAACATCTTATAAAAGCTCCAAGAAGAGCTGGAGCTTACCAACTCACAGCTGAACCTCGAATCCTAGTGGAGGGGTCAATTAGAATCCCTACCTTGACCTTCACGCATGAAACAAAAATATAGCGTCCCCGGGCAATGGGACGTCAATACGGATAAAAATGTACAAGTATGTAAGGTGGAAAATAGAATCATAAATAGTTGTTATAAAAAGGGTAATAAAGATATGTTCACGACCCATGGGTACCCCCTAGATGTAACATGGCATACTTGACCCCGAAGGGGTCTCATACAAGCCCTTAGCATATCATAACATAAGATAATAGAAAAGTACAGAAATTTTAAAAAAATTTATCCATACAATCGAAGTCTTTTCATAAAATGAAAGCGGAAGTCTTTACTATACTTTTGTCTCAAACCATCTAATACAACTTTAGAATAAAACTCTTGGGACATAGCCCATACAATATTTTCAACATAAAAATAAAAGGCATAAAGGACATAGTTGGTTTTGTCCTCGAAGCTTAGAGGACTCACCAATTCTTCACTCCTTTTCTCCTTAGGAACCTAGCTTTATTGAAACTCAAATCTCCGAACCCTACATTTGATTAGAATGTAGGCAAAGTATGCGTTAGTACAAAATGTACTAAATATGTTAGCTAACATAATACCATAAGAGCATATCATCAGGGTTAGTCAACATAAGACATAATCATATGAAATAATTCAATAAACATCAACTATAAGCATAGGATACAATATCATAATAATAATAATAAGCAAAGTCTTTAGCATAGGCATCATATAAGCTTTACTCAACTCTTAGCCATTCATATCATAAAAGGACCATTCTCGAGTAACCTCAAAGCATACTTATGAAATGCATGAATAGCATCCCATAATACCATCCAAGTTAAGTATCCCTTTTTGGTCATCTTAATCATAGTCTACATGCATAATTACATCTTAGGCTTTCATAAGTAGCTTCAAGTCATACTTGTGCAATGTATGAGTAGCATCCCATAATACCACTCACACTAAGTACCACTTTAGGCCGCTATACTAATCACCTTAGGATATCATCCCTTAACTTAACTCTCATAACCAAGGGAATCTCTCACCTTAAGTCAATACTAACAAGGAAGGCAACTATAGCACAATCCTATCTAGACATATATCATGTAAGAGAAACACTTCATGAATAAACTTAAGGCAAGCTTGTGCCATGCATGAACAAGACCCCATAATCCTACCCATGCTAAGCTAGACACTTTAGGATCATAATTCATGTTATAATCTCTTAACATCACAAAGTCAAGGGGAATCACCACTAGCCATGCATCAGTTGGAGGGGCCTTTAAGCTGCAATCCAAATTAGTCATGCTCATATTCATAAATGCAAAGGGTGAATCACCTCATGGCATACATGTTTAGTTCATTATGAAGGACAAGGGGAATCACCTCAAGCCACACATATCATGGAATCATAAATACAAGGGTAATCACCTCTAGTCACACATATCAATGAATTATAAAGACAAGGGGAGTCACCTCTTGTCATACATACATATCAATAAATCATAGGTATTCGCCTCTATGTTCATTTTAATGTGATATAGGTATTCGCCTCCATATCCATTTTAATGTATAATATAGGTATTTGCTTCCATATCACCACATAAGGATCATAGGTAATCGCTTCCATGATCAACCTAAAGGCTAATGGGTAATCACCGATTAACTAGGGAATCATGCATAAAAGGTAATCCCCTCACACTCCCCATCTCATGATATGGGTAATCACCTCATGCTTAATTAATTAGGAGTAAGGGAACTCACCTCACATTCCTATCATGTAAATGCCATTTAGGGGAATCACTACAAGCCTCATCACATTTTATAGTCCTATGACTGAGATTAATTTTAGGTGAGAAAACCATTCAACCTAGAATCATCCTATGTTAGAGAAACTTTCATGTCACGGCATATTCATGCATAATACCATATCTAGAATTCTACATTAGACATGGGCATCATCATAACTCAAGTGATTCTATCACTTAATATATTCAAGCATTCATGAGGTAGGCTAGGTAGGTAAAGGTCTTTCACCACAATTTTACCTATTGGACTTCTACTCTCAAAGCCTCACTTACATAATTCATCACATTCACTTTACCCTCAAGGCCCTAGTGATTTATCATTCTTGATTACAAACCTTACTCTCAAAGTTTAACCTTATACAATAATCATGCATATCTAGATCTCAAGACATTCTAGTCATAGGCTTCATCTTTAAGAAATTCTAATCACATTCATTATTATCAAGTTATTCTATTCATAATTCATCATGTAAGTTCAAATCACAAACAACGAGGAGGAAAGAAGTAACATAATCTCTATGAACATTCCGTGGGTGAAACCACGTTGCAATCTTGTAGATATTAGCTTGGATGATAGGGTAACCTTTAGAGAGGATATAGGACAGTTTTATTCTTATTTTGGATGAAAAAGATGAGATAAAATGTAGGAGAAATCATATCTTATAAAGATAAACCGACATAGGAGCTAGGGGCCCACCTTCACGTGCCTGCTTGTGCAGTCTCCTTAAAATCTGAATATCTCTGAATTTTCAAGTCGCATGGACAAATTGTTTAGTGTGTTGGAAAGTAGAATCATAGACCTTCGGTTTGGTAAATTGGGGCTCTTCTAAAGCTTTATAGATTGGGAGAAAAGCTCTGAGACATTTAACCCAAATTTCAGAAAATTTATCAAAGAAACTTACTCTTACTTTTGCCGATTTTTTATTTCCCAACTTGCTTGACTTCAAAACCTAACTTACGATCATTGGGCGACTATATCACCTTATAAAACATCCATCTTAGCATATAAGACACTCTTTGTCCTACCCTAGAGGTACTAGATAACTTGAACTTTCGAACGGGCGGTGTGTTAGAAGAGATATTCTTTAACTTGAACTTGTTTAAGGGCATCCTTGACCCATAACGTTAGTCTAATTCTTTGATTTTTTTACCTCCCCTTTGCAACCTTATTCTCCTGAAATGATACACCAAGTCATATAAGCCTCATACGCTCATGCAGTGATACTCATATTATACGAAAGAACCACGAGGTCTCACATTATTCATCAAATAAATAAATGCCGGCGGGGCATTAGTCAACCCTGACGGTATTACCACCAACTCATAATGACCATACCGGGTTCTAAAATTAGTATTTGGAATATCATCCATTCTCACCCTCAATTGGTGATAACCCGACTGAAAATCAATCTTAGAGAAGTAGCTAGCCCTTTGAAGTTGGTAAAACGAATCCTCTATCCTTGGAAGAGGATACCTATTCTTAATGGTCAATTTAATCAATTAATGATAATCAATGCACATTCGAAGAGACCCATCTTTATTTCTAACAATAACACGCGAGCACCCTATGGAGAGATACTCAGTTGGATGAAACCCTTACCCAACAAATCCTTGAATAGGTTTTTCTACTTTTTTAGCTCCGCCGGAGCCAGGAGGGATAGAGATAGGTTGTGTATGCATGAGAAGGTCAATACCAAAGTCTATTTCCGGCTCGGGAGGAATACTAGGTAATTCATCGGGAAAAACTTCCGAGAATTCATTAACTATGGAAATCGACGCAAGATAAGGGGTTTTGGAATCTACATCCCTCACCCTAACAACATGGTAAAATCAATCTTTCAAGATCATCTTTCTAGTTTTAAGATAAGACACAAATTGACCTCTAGCCATAGAATTTCTCCCCTTCCACTCTAGGATAGGCTCATTTGGGAATTGGAATCTAACCACCCGAGTTCTACAATGAATAGAGGCATAATATGCACGGAACCAATCCATACCAAGAATCATATGAAAGTCTAACATGTCAAGTTGTACCAAGTCAACAAGAGTAACTCTATGGGATAAGAAAATGGAACATCTTTTATAGACCCTCTTAGCCACCACAGAATCACCAACATGAGTAGAGACAGAAAAAAGGTTCTAATAACACTTCTAGAGGAACATTAAACCTCATCGCCACATAGGGGGACATAAAAGATAAAGTATCTACAGGATCTAGCAAGGCATACACATGAAGAAGAAAAACATTTAACATACCGGTGACTACGTCCGGCAATTCCCTTGGTCACCGCGGTGTTGGAGAGCATAGAAACGGTTTTGCTTCGGAGCATTGAAACTTGAACCGCTAGGGGGGGTTTGCTTGACCTCTCTTTCTTTAGCCGTAAGTGTTGGGCAATTCCTCAATTGGTAACCACTCATACCATAGACAAAACACACATCTGTGTGGGCTAGTTACTTACCATCATGTTTCTTCCCACAGTTCACACAAGTAGGCCTAGCCAAAGAAGAACCACCTCCATTTCCTCCTTAAGGTTTAGGGTTCGACACCATATCCTTATTAAACTTAGTAGGAGTATTTGAGGAACCTTGACTGAAAAACCTTTGTTAAAATTTAGGACGACCGTGTCCATCAGATTTAGTATTAGAGAAATTCCCATCACCGGACCTAGCCCTTTTTACCTCCATAGACTTTTCCTTGAGTTTCTCCTCCTCAATTTGTTGTTCATGGACCATAAGATGAGAGATGTCCATGTCACCAATGAGCATGGTCGTAGGGAACTCTTTAACTACCATATCGGATATACCCATCACAAACTTATTCATCTTAACCCTAGCATCAGCAACCATAGATGGAGCATACTTAGAAAATTGAGTGAACTTCAGGGCATACTCCTTCACACTCATACTTCCTTGATATAGATTAATGAACTCTTGCGCCTTTGCTTCCCTCATCTCTAGGGGATAGAACCTATCAAAAAACACCGATTTATACATTTCCCACTCTACAGGACCCGTTCCTACCAGCCTTGCCTCTTTCCACTGATCATACCATACTTGTGCAATCCCCTTGAATTGGTAAGTGGCCAATTCTGCTCTCTCTACTGGAGTCACCCCTATAATAGCAAGTACCTTATAAACCTTATCGACAAACTCTTGAGGGTCCTCCTCAACTTTGGAACCATAATATTCTGGAGGGTTCATTCTCATAAAATCCCTCTCTTTTGAAGTGGTCGGACCCACAATTAGGTTCACGAGAGCTACCACCTCTCTATTGGCTTGTGCCGTCATAGCTTGTGCCAACATTTCCAAAGCCAACCTAAACTCCGCATTTGTTACATTTTCAACAAAAGGATCTATTGGAGCTTGGGAGGGAGCTCCTTGTTCCGTATTGTCACCCTCCATCCTTCTAGCATCCCTTTTGGTATTCATATCCTGAAGACATAGGACAAGGATTAGGAGAGAGATCTTTTAAGAGTTAAACTCTAAGGCACGACTTAAGAGTAATGAAGAAGTGAAATTTCGTAAACATTTTGTAGCCTCTCATTCATGAATGTGGCGAGCTTCACACTCATGAACAAGACTCTACTAGACGTGGCTTATGAGATATCATCCTAGGATCATTCTAAACATTGTGCTTTGATTACCAAGTTTTCACGACCCAAGGGTACCCCCTAGATGTGATAAAGCATACAGAAACCAAAATACTCCATACAAGCCATTTAGTCCTCATAACATAAGAAAGAGACCAACAAGAGTAAAACACATTTCAAGTCCAAAAAGTTTTTCATAAACAAAGCGAAAGTCTATACAATTGTCTCATCATAGCCATCTATTACAATACGTAATGAAATTGGGCCTAGCCCATACATTATGTCCAAAAAAGAAATACAAGAAATGGAACCTAAAACAATAACTCCATCCTCGAAGCATGAGGACTCACCAAAGCTCGGAATCTACAGATCAACATTTAGCCACGAAACTGACCCTGACTATTGAACCCTACATTTGGGAACAACGTAGGCAAAAGTATGCGTTAGTACAAAAATTACTAAGTATGTTAACTATGCATAAAAACATTTAAAACATGCTAAAAGGGACATTTCATTTCAAATCATCCAAATGCCAAGTTTAAACATCATATAAGAGATTAGAAATCATGAGTCCTAAACATGGACAATAAAAGTCAACATCATCTTTAAAACCTTAGAACTCATGTACAATACCTCTGGAAGTAACCTTAGTTCTTTATTCATGTTCTGGTTGTGGGAGATAAGCCTTAACCGACATGAGACCATGTGATCTATAACA